>JAWQFJ010001249.1:0-12985 GCA_034096865.1 Theodoxus fluviatilis
TTTTATCCGATGCTCCTGAATTTACTGTGTATGAGGGATCCAAGTTTTCTTGTTTTGATCCGGTTTCAGATTAGGAGAGTCGTGACTTGATCATGAAGTCACCTTCGAAGAGCTGCATTCTTGACCCCATCCCCACCTCCCTCGCAAAGCAACACCTTGATGATTTGGTTCCTATTGCCACATATATTGTCAATGCCTCTCTTTCCACAGGTTCTGTTCCTTCACAGTTCAAGCAGGCGGTAGTCACCCCTCTTCTGAAGAAGCCTGGCTTAGATTGTAATGTTCTGAAAAATTATCGACCAGTGTCAAATCTCCCTTTTATTTCAAAGATCCTTGAGAAGGTTGTGCTAGCTCAGTTGCAGACACACCTGTCTGAAAATGATCTGTGGGTCGCACGCCAGTCTGCGTACAAGAAGGGGCACAGCACTGAGACCGCCGCGCTGAGTGTCCTCGATGGTCTGCTTGTAAGCGCAGATGAGAAACGCCTGTCGTTGGTGGCGTTATTGGACCTCGGCGCTGCGTTTGACACGCTGGACCACTCCATACTCCTCAAACGCCTGGAACTGTCGTTTGGAGTTCACGGTACTGTCCTGGACTGGTTTGCGTCCTACGTTCGTGATCGGTCCCAGTCTGTCATTGTTGATGGCGTTTTGTCAGCCCCATCTCCATTGATTTTTGGTGTCCCGCAAGGCTCGGTCTTAGGACCAGTTTTGTTCACTCTGTACTCGCAACACCTTTCAGATGTGATAGCTAAGCATGAGTGTCATTTTCAGAAATATGCAGACGACACAGAGTTGTCGAAGAGCTCAGCAGTCGAGGAATTTCCTTATGTACAGTCAGATATCAAGACATGCGTTGATGATGTACTCGCATGGATGAACAGTAACAAACTCAAGCTCAATACAGATAAAACTGAAGTTATGCCTGTTGGGGCACGGTCAAGTCTCGGGCTTATTGAGAGTGATTCCACTGTCATTGGGGGTAGCTCTATTCCATTCCAGAGCTCGGTTAGGTACCTCGGTGTTCAGATTGACCAGACATTGTCGATGCGTAAACAAATCAGCAGTACTTGCAGTGGCTGTTTTCTTGAACTACGCCGCATTGCATCCATTCGCCAATATCTTTCTGACACTGCGTGTGTTAGACTGGTCACTGCCAGGGTCACTTCAAGGCTGGATTATTGTAATTCAGTTTTGGCGGGTCTTCCAGCAGAACAATTGAACCGTCTGCAGCGCGTTCAAAACAGCGCAGCACGTCTCGTGCTGAGGAAGGGAAAACGCGATCATGTGACACCCATGCTTAGGCATCTACACTGGCTTCCCGTGAAATTCCGCTGCCAGTACAAAATTGCTGTTTTGGCCTACCGTCATTTTGATGGTACTCTTCCTGTGTATCTTTCGGCATCCCTTCGCATATATCAACCATCCCGTTCTCTCCGTTCAGCAAATGAAAAGCTTCTCAAAATTCCTAAACGTAGTACAAAATCTTTTGGTGAGCGTAGTTTTAGTTTCAATGCCCCCTCTGTCTGGAACTCGCTGCCGGCTGGCCTGCGTGACGCACCCACTTTACCTATTTTTAAGTCGCAACTGAAGACTCACATGTTTCGACTGGCTTTTGTTTGATTTTTCTTCTCATGATCATGTATGTTGTTGTATCCATTCTCAGGTCTGTAAGTTGTATTATGTTTTGTATTATGTTGGTAAGCTTGTTGATGAATGTCTGCGTGTGAATGTGGTTATGTCAGCGCATTGAGTTGTACAGAAGTGCGCTATACAAATGCTATTCATTATTATTATTATTATTATTATTATTATTATTATTATTATTATTATTATTATTATTATTATTATTACAGCTGTTGGGTTACAGAACCAGATTAATTCGCTTATCAAAGGAGCAGATGCACTTGGCCTGAAGGTAAATAAAGACAAAACCAAGGTAATGGTGTTTAGGAATGGTGGACATTTGGCCCAGCACGAAAGATGGTACTTAGGTGACTACGTTTTAGAGATCGTCCCTGAATACAGGTACCTTGGGTCGCTGTTCACCACCAAAGTCTCCTTCAAAATGCTTCAGTCAGACCTATTGTTGCGAGCGAAAGCTAGCGCAACTCAAGTCATTAGATGTATCAGGAAGTTGCAATGTTTATCACCCGATGCATTTTTCAAAATGTTTGACGCCCAGGTTGCTAGCATACTGCTGTATTCCTCTGAAATATGGGGTATTTACGACGGTTCCGTCATTGAATCTGTTCATTTAGAGACCTTAAAGAGATTTTTAAACCTACCCGTTATGGCACCAAACAAAATCGTTTATGGGGAAACTGGAAGGTATCCACTTCGTATAAATGGACTACTCCGCTCAATTAGATACTGGTTGAAAGTGTTGAGGATGGAAAATGTACGTTACCCGAACATGGTGTACAGAATGATGTTGAATTCTAATAATCAAGGAAGTTGGGCATGTAAGATCAAAGATTTACTGTACAAATATGATTTTGGACAAGTATGGGAAAACCAGAATGTAACAAATGAACGTGCTTTCATTAGAGAACTAAAAAGACGTATGATTTTAGACTTTAAAGCTGAGTGGACCATGGTCTTGGAAAATAGTTATAGATACACATTTTATAGGATAATCAAACCTATTTGGATGAAAGAAAAGTATTTGTTTGCTTTAGACAAAAAGCCCTTTAGAGATGTCTTCATCAGCTTCCGGGCAGGATTTAGTGAACTGTACATCCATAAACTTAGATATTACAACGATGGTTCCGATAAATTATATATATGCCCTGCTTGCAGAGAGGAAGTTGAATGTGAAGTGCACTTTCTCCTTGCTTGTCCAGTGTATGAAGACCTGAGACAGAGATATGCCTCAATGCTCAGTAACACGTACACAAGAGAGGAACTGGGAACCCTATTGTCCACGCAGGACTTCATTACAATACGTTCATTAGCTATGTTCATGTACTATGTATTTAAGAGAAGACTAGACGCTGTAAAGATTGCTGCTGCAGATGCTTCAATTTTGTAAGTTGTGATAGGCCCGTAGCCTAACAAATAAACCGTTCGTTCTCTCTCTCTCTCTCTCTCTCTCTCTCTCTCTCTCTCTCTCTCTCTCTCTCTCGCATGCACACATGACTCCATGGACACCAACGTGTATATTCATGAGATTAAAAGGTCTCTTTCCCAAGCATTGTTGTCTTCACAAGACATTCTTGACGTTTTCAATGTGGACAGACATCCCATTCCACTGACCTTTGGCACAGGGGTTCATGGCCCAGACACAAGTGGGTCCTCGGTTGGAAAACTGACCAATGACCAGTTCCATCAGGTACATGGGTTTGCCGATCAGTAGTTGCAGAATCAGGTAGGCGATCACGAAGGCCGCTGTGGAGAGAAAGAACACGTAGGTTCACGGTGGGATGATACGCTTTTATTGATATGTGTTGTCGTGAAGTCAGAGTTTTCGCTTGACTTAGATTTATTGGTAACGGAGAGCTGTGCAAATCCTCAGCTTCTCTCTCTCCTCCTTCGTACTCGTCTACATGCAGATCTTACGGCATGGCAATGACGAGACGAGACGAGACGAGAGGATGTAGGCCGAGAAGCGGCCGGCGACCAAGGTCTCAGGTTTTGCCGCCATGCGCTTTGGATTTCTCAGTGGCTGCTGAGACTATATACCCTTCCCTCCCGTGAAACCACACTTGCGTTTCCTCCGAGCTTTCTTTCTGGTCACACACACAACACAACACAACACCTTATCACCTTTACGTATCACCTTATTTAATGTATATTCTTATTATTATACTTATCAATTACATATTTGTCGCCTTATACACTCATCATCTCATACACTTATCACCTTATACACTTATCACCTTTTGTACGTTTTACTTTATACATTTACATTAAACTACACT
Organism: Theodoxus fluviatilis; assembly: GCA_034096865.1. Lineage (NCBI taxonomy): Eukaryota > Metazoa > Mollusca > Gastropoda > Cycloneritida > Neritidae > Theodoxus > Theodoxus fluviatilis. Next base: position 3,923 of record JAWQFJ010001249.1, read on the forward strand.
ACACAAAACCACACTAGACTAAACTATGCTAAACTACACCACACTAAACCACACTTCACTATACTACACTGTACCATACTGTACTATACCACATTACACAAATACAATACGGTGAGACACAATACAATATTTAATACAACAGCATGGTAAACTTTGCCTTAAATCCTGGGACCTGTTGTGTGTGATCTACTTGCTTTCATGTTTACATTCTCGTTGTAGCATGAACGTGTGCGTTCAAGACCTAACTGGAAAATACGCTTATTGCCCTCGCTAAATGAAGTGGATTTATTCAATTATTCATTCATGTATCCAAGTTAGCGAGAGTTATATACGTATATGTGCATTGCGTGGCATATTTCTTCTCCAGTCCCCATACACTTCTGTTCTCCCTGCTAGTTAAAACCAACCAACCAAAAAACTTTGCGAAGTCGACCCTACCTCCGCCGTTCTTGTAGGCCAGGTAGGGGAAGCGCCAGACATTGCCCAGACCCACAGACAGCCCGATGCAGGAGAGGACGAACTCCGTCTTGTTGCCCCATTGGCCACGCTCGTGTTCCCCGCCCTCTGGGGTCTCCACCGAGGTGGACGGTCTATGCCTCTCGTCGTTGAGGGCGCTGTGGCCGTGTGCAGACTGTGCCTTGACATCCTGCACGGTCAGAGAAAGAAAGTGTTAATGCAACACTGAGAGACGGTAGTGGTGATGGCGGTAGTAGTAGTAGTAGTAGTAGTTGTAGGAGTAGGAGTAGTAGTAATGGTAGTAGTGGTGGTGGTGGTGGTGGTGGTGGTGGTGGTGGTGGTGGTGGTGGTGGTGGTGGTGGTGGTGGTGGTGGTGGTAGTGATAATGAGGGTGGTGGTGATGGTGGTGGTAATAGTAATCGTAATCGTGGTGCTGATGGTGGTAATAGTAATTGTGATGGCGGTGGAGGTGATGGTGGTGTAGTTGGTAATAATGATTGTAATCGTGGTGCTGATGGTGGTAGCATTAATTGTGATGGTGGTGGTGGTGGTGGTGGTGGTGGTGGTGGTGATGGTGGTGGTGATGGTGGTGGTGATGGTGGTGGTGAAGATGGTGGTAGAAGTGGTAGAAGTGGTGGTGGTGGTGGTGATGGTGGTGGTGGTGGTGGGGATGGTGGTGGTGGTGGTGGTGATGGTGGTGGTGGTGGTGGTGATGGTGGTGGTGGTGATGTGGTGGTGATGGTGGTGGTGGTGATGGTGGTAGAAGTGGTGGTGGTGGTGGTGGTGGTGTTGGTAATCGTAATCGTCATCGTGCTGCTGATGGTAATAGTAACTGTGATGGTAGCGGAGGAGATGGTGGTGGTGGTGGTAATGGCAGCGACAGGTAGTAGGGCTGGTACTGGTTGTAGTGATGGTGGTAGCAGTACTGGTTGTAGTGATGGTGGGAGCAGTAATGGTTGTAGTGATGGTGGCAGCAGTAATGGTTGTAGTGATGGTGGTAGCAGTAATGGTTGTAGTGATGGTGGTAGCAGTAATGGTTGTAGTGATGGTGGTAGCAGTAATGGTTGTAGTGATGGTGGTAGCAGTAATGGTTGTAGTGATGGTGGTAGCAGTACTGGTTGTAGTGATGGTGGTAGCAGTACTGGTTGTAGTGATGGTGGGAGCAGTAATGGTTGTAGTGATGGTGGGAGCAGTAATGGTTGTAGTGATGGTGGCAGCAGTAATGGTTGTAGTGATGGTGGTAGCAGTAATGGTTGTAGTGATGGTGGTAGCAGTAATGGTTGTAGTGATGGTGGCAGCAGTAATGGTTGTAGTGATGGTGGTAGCAGTAATGGTTGTAGTGATGGTGGTAGCAGTAATGGTTGTAGTGATGGTGGTAGCAGTAATGGTTGTAGTGATGGTGGTAGCAGTAATGGTTGTAGTGATGGTGGTAGCAGTACTGGTTGTAGTGATGGTGGTAGCAGTAATGGTTGTAGTGATGGTGGTAGCAGTAATGGTTGTAGTGATGGTGGTAGCAGTAATGGTTGTAGTGATGGTGGTAGCAGTACTGGTTGTAGTGATGGTGGGAGCAGTAATGGTTGTGGCGGTGCTGCAGCTAGCAACGTTTCTGTCGACGTCTCCGTCGTCGTTGAAACAGTTCTCCTCTAGTCGCGAAAGAACCGAAGCAGGTTTGCTGCTATTAGCAGTAATGATTTGGACGGAGAAGTGCTATGTCTTTTCAGAAGCAAAGGAACAATGAAAATATGTTGAGACGGCACGTCTTTGAAAAACATTCTTTTTTAAATAGAAAAGTGAGACGTTGTGTTTGAAGCCGACTTGTGAGGGGAGAAAGTCATTTGGATTTTGATTTGGGGACGTAGTGAGTTACTAGTGTGACATACTACGTTCAACGTGGGACGTAGTATGCCAACGTCTTGGTGACAGTTGATCGAAAGGTCTTAAATAAACCACTTTCTTGCAGTAGTCGGTATTTTCAAGTATGCTGTTGTATTTGTAAACATGAATATTATAACCAAACACCCATAACAGCACTTTTCCTTCAAATGATTTATATGTAAAAGTTCGAACATTGGTCAATAACCAAGTCATTCACACAGTATAGGATTGTTCGAGAGAGGATTCCTATACTGTGTGAATGACTTGGTTATTGACCAATGTTCGAACTTTTACATATAAATCATTTGAAGGAAAAGTGCTGTTATGGGTGTTTGGTTATAATATTCATGTTTACAAATACAACAGCATACTTGAACATACCAACTACTGCAAGAAAGTGGTTTATTTAAGACCTTTCGATCAACTGTCACCAAGACGTTGGCATACTACGTCCCACGTTGAACGTAGTATGTCACACTAGTAACTCACTACGTCCCAAATCAAAATCCAAATGACTTTCTCCCCTCACAAGTCGGCTTCAAACACAAAGTCTCACTTTTCTATTTAAAAAAGAATGTTTTTCAAAGGACGTGCCGTCTCAACATATTTTCATTGTTCCTTTGCTTCTGAAAAGACATAGCACTTCTCTGTCCAAATCATTACTGCTAATAGCAGCATACCTGCTTCTGTTCTTTCTCGAATAGATGAGAACTGTTTCAACGACGACGGAGGACGTCGACAGAAACGTTGCTAGCTGCAGCACCGCCACAACCATTACTGCTCCCACCATCACTACAACCAGTACTGCTACCACCATCACTACAACCATTACTGCTACCACCATCACTACAACCATTACTGCTACCACCATCACTACAACCATTACTGCTACCACCATCACTACAACCAGTACTGCTACCACCATCACTACAACCATTACTGCTACCACCATCACTACAACCATTACTGCTACCACCATCACTACAACCATTACTGCTACCACCATCACTACAACCATTACTGCTACCACCATCACTACAACCATTACTGCTGCCACCATCACTACAACCATTACTGCTACCACCATCACTACAACCATTACTGCTACCACCATCACTACAACCATTACTGCTGCCACCATCACTACAACCATTACTGCTCCCACCATCACTACAACCATTACTGCTCCCACCATCACTACAACCAGTACTGCTACCACCATCACTACAACCAGTACTGCTACCACCATCACTACAACCATTACTGCTACCACCATCACTACAACCATTACTGCTACCACCATCACTACAACCATTACTGCTACCACCATCACTACAACCATTACTGCTACCACCATCACTACAACCATTACTGCTGCCACCATCACTACAACCATTACTGCTCCCACCATCACTACAACCAGTACTGCTACCACCATCACTACAACCAGTACCAGCCCTACTACCTGTCGCTGCCATTACCACCACCACCACCATCTCCTCCGCTACCATCACAGTTACTATTACCATCAGCAGCACGATGACGATTACGATTACCAACACCACCACCACCACCACCACCACTTCTACCACCATCACCACCACCACCATCACCACCACCACCACCACCACCATCACCACCACCACCACCACCATCACCACCACCACCACCACCATCCCCACCACCACCACCACCATCACCACCACCACCACCACTTCTACCACTTCACTACCACCATCTTCACCACCACCATCACCACCACCATCACCACCACCATCACCACCACCACCACCACCACCACCACCACCACCATCACAATTAATGCTACCACCATCAGCACCACGATTACAATCATTATTACCAACTACACCACCATCACCTCCACCGCCATCACAATTACTATTACCACCATCAGCACCACGATTACGATTACTATTACCACCACCATCACCACCACCCTCATTATCACTACCACCACCACCACCACCACCACCACCACCACCACCACCACCACCACCACCACCACCACCACCACCACCACCACTACTACCATTACTACTACTCCTACTCCTACAACTACTTCTACTACTACTACTACCGCCATCACCACTACCGTCTCTCAGTGTTGCATTAACACTTTCTTTCTCTGACCGTGCAGGATGTCAAGGCACAGTCTGCACACGGCCACAGCGCCCTCAACGACGAGAGGCATAGACCGTCCACCTCGGTGGAGACCCCAGAGGGCGGGGAACACGAGCGTGGCCAATGGGGCAACAAGACGGAGTTCGTCCTCTCCTGCATCGGGCTGTCTGTGGGTCTGGGCAATGTCTGGCGCTTCCCCTACCTGGCCTACAAGAACGGCGGAGGTAGGGTCGACTTCGCAAAGTTTTTTGGTTGGTTGGTTTTAACTAGCAGGGAGAACAGAAGTGTATGGGGACTGGAGAAGAAATATGCCACGCAATGCACATATACGTATATAACTCTCGCTAACTTGGATACATGAATGAATAATTGAATAAATCCACTTCATTTAGCGAGGGCAATAAGCGTATTTTCCAGTTAGGTCTTGAACGCACACGTTCATGCTACAACGAGAATGTAAACATGAAAGCAAGTAGATCACACACAACAGGTCCCAGGATTTAAGGCAAAGTTTACCATGCTGTTGTATTAAATATTGTATTGTGTCTCACCGTATTGTATTTGTGTAATGTGGTATAGTACAGTATAGGTACAGTGTAGTATAGTGAAGTGTGGTTTAGTGTGGTGTAGTTTAGCATAGTTTAGTCTAGTGTGGTTTTGTGTAGTGTAGTTTAATGTAAATGTATAAAGTAAAACGTACAAAAGGTGATAAGTGTATAAGGTGATAAGTGTATGAGATGATGAGTGTATAAGGCGACAAATATGTAATTGATAAGTATAATAATAAGAATATACATTAAATAAGGTGATACGTAAAGGTGATAAGGTGTTGTGTTGTGTTGTGTGTGTGACCAGAAAGAAAGCTCGGAGGAAACGCAAGTGTGGTTTCACGGGAGGGAAGGGTATATAGTCTCAGCAGCCACTGAGAAATCCAAAGCGCATGGCGGCAAAACCTGAGACCTTGGTCGCCGGCCGCTTCTCGGCCTACATCCTCTCGTCTCGTCTCGTCTCGTCATTGCCATGCCGTAAGATCTGCATGTAGACGAGTACGAAGGAGGAGAGAGAGAAGCTGAGGATTTGCACAGCTCTCCGTTACCAATAAATCTAAGTCAAGCGAAAACTCTGACTTCACGACAACACATATCAATAAAAGCGTATCATCCCACCGTGAACCTACGTGTTCTTTCTCTCCACAGCGGCCTTCGTGATCGCCTACCTGATTCTGCAACTACTGATCGGCAAACCCATGTACCTGATGGAACTGGTCATTGGTCAGTTTTCCAACCGAGGACCCACTTGTGTCTGGGCCATGAACCCCTGTGCCAAAGGTCAGTGGAATGGGATGTCTGTCCACATTGAAAACGTCAAGAATGTCTTGTGAAGACAACAATGCTTGGGAAAGAGACCTTTTAATCTCATGAATATACACGTTGGTGTCCATGGAGTCATGTGTGCATGCGAGAGAGAGAGAGAGAGAGAGAGAGAGAGAGAGAGAGAGAGAGAGAGAGAGAGAGAACGAACGGTTTATTTGTTAGGCCACGGGCCTATCACAACTTACAAAATTGAAGCATCTGCAGCAGCAATCTTTACAGCATCTTGTCTTCGCTTAAATGCATAGTACATGAACATAGCTAATGAACGTATTGTAATGAAGTCCTGCGTGGACAATAGGGTTCCCAGTTCCTCTCTTGTGTACGTGTTACTGAGCATTGAGGCATATCTCTGTCTCAGGTCTTCATACACTGGACAAGCAAGGAGAAAGTGCACTTCACATTCAACTTCCTCTCTGCAAGCAGGGCATATATATAATTTATCTGAACCATCGTTGTAATATCTAAGTTTATGGATGTACAGTTCACTAAATCCTGCCCGGAAGCTGATGAAGACATCTCTAAAGGGCTTTTTGTCTAAAGCAAACAAATACTTTTCTTTCATCCAAATAGGTTTGATTATCCTATAAAATGTGTATCTATAACTATTTTCCAAGACCATGGTCCACTCAGCTTTAAAGTCTAAAATCATACGTCTTTTTAGTTCTCTAATGAAAGCACGCTCATTTGTTACATTCTGGTTTTCCCATACTTGTCCAAAATCATATTTGTACAGTAAATCTTTGATCTTACATGCCCAACTTCCTTGATTATTAGAATTCAACATCATTCTGTACACCATGTTCGGGTAACGTACATTTTCCATCCTCAACACTTTCAACCAGTATCTAATTGAGCGGAGTAGTCCATTTATACGAAGTGGATACCTTCCAGTTTCCCCATAAACGATTTTGTTTGGTGCCATAACGGGTAGGTTTAAAAATCTCTTTAAGGTCTCTAAATGAACAGATTCAATGACGGAACCGTCGTAAATACCCCATATTTCAGAGGAATACAGCAGTATGCTAGCAACCTGGGCGTCAAACATTTTGAAAAATGCATCGGGTGATAAACATTGCAACTTCCTGATACATCTAATGACTTGAGTTGCGCTAGCTTTCGCTCGCAACAATAGGTCTGACTGAAGCATTTTGAAGGAGACTTTGGTGGTGAACAGCGACCCAAGGTACCTGTATTCAGGGACGATCTCTAAAACGTAGTCACCTAAGTACCATCTTTCGTGCTGGGCCAAATGTCCACCATTCCTAAACACCATTACCTTGGTTTTGTCTTTATTTACCTTCAGGCCAAGTGCATCTGCTCCTTTGATAAGCGAATTAATCTGGTTCTGTAACCCAACACCTGTAATAATAATAATAATAATAATAATAATAATAATAATAATAATAATAATAATAATAATAATAATAATGAATAGCATTTGTATAGCGCACTTCTGTACAACTCAATGCGCTGACATAACCACATTCACACGCAGACATTCATCAACAAGCTTACCAACATAATACAAAACATAATACAACTTACAGACCTGAGAATGGATACAACAACATACATGATCATGAGAAGAAAAATCAAACAAAAGCCAGTCGAAACATGTGAGTCTTCAGTTGCGACTTAAAAATAGGTAAAGTGGGTGCGTCACGCAGGCCAGCCGGCAGCGAGTTCCAGACAGAGGGGGCATTGAAACTAAAACTACGCTCACCAAAAGATTTTGTACTACGTTTAGGAATTTTGAGAAGCTTTTCATTTGCTGAACGGAGAGAACGGGATGGTTGATATGTGCGAAGGGATGCCGAAAGATACACAGGAAGAGTACCATCAAAATGACGGTAGGCCAAAACAGCAATTTTGTACTGGCAGCGGAATTTCACGGGAAGCCAGTGTAGATGCCTAAGCATGGGTGTCACATGATCGCGTTTTCCCTTCCTCAGCACGAGACGTGCTGCGCTGTTTTGAACGCGCTGCAGACGGTTCAATTGTTCTGCTGGAAGACCCGCCAAAACTGAATTACAATAATCCAGCCTTGAAGTGACCCTGGCAGTGACCAGTCTAACACACGCAGTGTCAGAAAGATATTGGCGAATGGATGCAATGCGGCGTAGTTCAAGAAAACAGGCACTGCAAGTACTGCTGATCTGTTTACGCATCGACAATGTCTGGTCAATCTGAACACCGAGGTACCTAACCGAGCTCTGGAATGGAATAGAGCTACCCCCAATGACAGTGGAATCACTCTCAATAAGCCCGAGACTTGACCGTGCCCCAACAGGCATAACTTCAGTTTTATCTGTATTGAGCTTGAGTTTGTTACTGTTCATCCATGCGAGTACATCATCAACGCATGTCTTGATATCTGACTGTACATAAGGAAATTCCTCGACTGCTGAGCTCTTCGACAACTCTGTGTCGTCTGCATATTTCTGAAAATCACACTCATGCTTAGCTATCACATCTGAAAGGGTTGCGAGTACAGAGTGAACAAAACTGGTCCTAAGACCGAGCCTTGCGGGACACCAAAAATCAATGGAGATGGGGCTGACAAAACGCCATCAACAATGACAGACTGGGACCGATCACGAACGTAGGACGCAAACCAGTCCAGGACAGTACCGTGAACTCCAAACGACAGTTCCAGGCGTTTGAGGAGTATGGAGTGGTCCAGCGTGTCAAACGCAGCGCCGAGGTCCAATAACGCCACCAACGACAGGCGTTTCTCATCTGCGCTTACAAGCAGACCATCGAGGACACTCAGCGCGGCGGTCTCAGTGCTGTGCCCCTTCTTGTACGCAGACTGGCGTGCGACCCACAGATCATTTTCAGACAGGTGTGTCTGCAACTGAGCTAGCACAACCTTCTCAAGGATCTTTGAAATAAAAGGGAGATTTGACACTGGTCGATAATTTTTCAGAACATTACAATCTAAGCCAGGCTTCTTCAGAAGAGGGGTGACTACCGCCTGCTTGAACTGTGAAGGAACAGAACCTGTGGAAAGAGAGGCATTGACAATATATGTGGCAATAGGAACCAAATCATCAAGGTGTTGCTTTGCGAGGGAGGTGGGGATGGGGTCAAGAATGCAGCTCTTCGAAGGTGACTTCATGATCAAGTCACGACTCTCCTAATCTGAAACCGGATCAAAACAAGAAAACTTGGATCCCTCATACACAGTAAATTCAGGAGCATCGGATAAAAGCCC
>JAWQFJ010001250.1:0-5000 GCA_034096865.1 Theodoxus fluviatilis
CCATGATTGTATACATTCGTGGGTGTTGCTAGTGGTAATTATTCTCCTCACACCCCGCCTCTCCAATCACTCCGACTCCCCACTGCCCAACAATCCACCCATCCCCTATCCATGTTGAGTTTACAAATGACGATCCATGCTGTCCTTTTTCCATTCTGGTCATATAGTCCAGTTGGTTTTCCGACTCTCATCTCCCAGCCAATCCCACCTAATCAGTCATGAGTACAATTCTCGCAATGACTCGATCCTTTTCCATTTTCTGGTTCATATTGCTCACGTGGTTTTCCTGACGCTCTCATCATGCACACCTCCCCTATCACAGATCTAGTTACAATGCAACTCTCGAATCTGTACTTTTTTCCAGTTTGCATGATCAGTTTTGTTCATTGGTATTTGTCTTGTTGCGCTGACATACGTTACAAGCCTAAGACCAACTAGGTCCCAGCCCTGTCAAGTTCTCGTATTATACAATGTGCTCACACGAGATCTCGCAATTGGACTGACCCCTCTTTCCATTTAACCTGGTCATGGTTGTCAAGTGCTCTTCCTCGTGCACCTCAGACCCAATCCTCGCCTCTCCAGAGCAACCACCACCATCCCCTATCAGTCTGAGTTACAATGCATCTCAATGATGGTCCTTTTCCATTTCTGTCATGTTGTCAGTGGTTTTCTCTCTCTCCCACCATCCCCTATCAGTCTGAGTTACAATGCATTTCAATGACTGACCCTTTCCTTTCTGTCATGTTGTCAGTGGTTTTCTCTCTCTCCCACCATCCCCTATCAGTCTGAGTTACAATGCATCTCAATGACTGACCCTTTCCATTTCTGTCATGTTGTCAGTGGTTCTCTCTCTCCCACCATCCCCTATCAGCCTGAGTTACAATGCATCTCAATGACTGACCCTTTCCATTTCTGTCATGTTGTCAGTGGTTTTCTCTCTCTCCCACCATCCCCTATCAGTCTGAGTTACAATGCATCTCAATGACTGACCCTTTCCATTTCTGTCATGTTGTCAGTGGTTCTCTCTCTCTCCCACCATCCCCTATCAGTCTGAGTTACAATGCATCTCAATGACTGACCCTTTCCATTTCTGTCATGTTGTCAGTGGTTCTCTCTCTCTCCCACCATCCCCTATCAGTCTGAGTTACAATGCATCTCAATGACTTTCCATGATTTTGCTATAAATTTTTGGGGCAACCTCTTGATCGAATGAGTAATTCAGAATTTTTCTTAGTCTATTGATTTTTTGTGATGGTTGCCCATGATTGTATACATTCATGGATGTTGCTATTTTGTAGAAGAATGTGTTACTGATGAGAAAACCAATAAAAGGTGAGTGATCATTGCCTCTGTATTTTTTATTCCTTTTTTTAATACCAGGGGGGTGATTTGTCACAAGTTAACTCCCTTGTCTCAAGGATATCCACTTAAAATAAACAAACACGTCTCAAGGCCAAGAGACTACTTGCAATAACCTCTGTCCATTCAACCATCAGAATAAAGCCAAAAACTTATTTCTCCCTCAAAATGGCTAATTCCCATCTCTGAGTGTTAAATGCATTCCATACGATTTATCAAATTCATTCTGTCTTTCCAGATTCTGTCCACGATGCTGTCTGCCCTTCCCTGCCCGTTGCCCCAAGCATGCCTGCAGCCACCTTGGTCTGGCAGCTGACAGGTCTTCCTGATGTAAAATTCAATTTGCAGACAAGCACATGTTTATATCCTGCATTTTTTCATATTTGATGATTGATATATAGATTTTCAAGGAGAATAGCTGGCCAAAGGGACCTTCTCATGACAAAGTAAACATTATTGTATTATTTAAAGTATAAGGAGGTTAAGACATATCTGTAAATGACTGTTTCATTTATTGTAGATAATTGAAGATTTCCTGCAGCCAGGATGAGGAGAAGATGCTGCAGCCAGGATGAGGAGAAGATGCTGGAGCAACTTCAAAGTTTCTTTGACACCCTGATGTCAAAATGTCCAGCAACTTCTCAGGTATGTTACCATGAAGTTACATAGGAAATTTCCTTTATGGTTTTAGTATCAACAGTTTCTGATTCATTGCATTTGCTAGATATCTGGATTCATTGAGAATGAAATGCTGCAGATTAATCACCCGTTCACTGTCCTCAACTACTGCACTCCGGCACGCTACACCAGCCCATCATTCGATGTTTTAAGCACGCACCGCCAAAACAAAAGAGGTCTTCAAGAAATGATACTACTTGTTCGGTAGTTTATGCCGTCACATCATGTGCTCTATTTTACAAAGCAAATTATATGCAAACACACTGTACCATCTTGTCGGCTGCGATAAGAGATATTCAGCTATTCACATTCAACTAAATTCTACATGCAAGTTTACCTGTAGCTTCTAGTCACTTAACAGACCTCTTGGCGCAAACCTCACCAGGAGGTTCGCTCTGCAAGGGTACTATGAACCCAGGACATCGGCTCCTGACTGGATCGAATATAACTCTTCTAGATGCGAGCTAGGCAAGTACTTAGTCCCAGTAGGGCTACCTCTTTAAACATCAGAGAGTATCACAATTAGCGAGAGCTCAGAGAGGAAGTAGGCAGCTAGACAGCCCAACATATGAATGTTTACATATTGGACAGTCACGTACAAATGCTATACGAGAGCATGTAGACAAAACACATCAACTCTCTGTACTGACAGTGGTACGACGTGTATAGATTCCCTGCTTAATTATGAACATAGCTATAAATCTTATGAATAGGCGTAGTGCGACAAGTGCAATCCAGGTCAGGGTATATCAAACATAGCACTTGTGGTTGTCCAACGCTCAGATCAAACCACCATTGGCAGTAGAAGCCACGCATCACTTCTGCATTACAAGCTGGTATAGCCCCTGGCAGTAGACACCCTAAGCTGCTGATAGGAGTGGTACAGAAATGGCAAGTAGACAGAACATGACCTATGTAACGTGTACAGAAATGTGAGGCGTAGTAGTAGCAAACGATGACTATGCTAATAGAACGTAGAGATTACTACGAGTGTATGACGTCTAATACGGGCAACACTGTGGGTGTATCTGACTGTGATGCAGTACCCCGTGGATCACTGTATTATACATTTGGTCTCTAGTACAACTTGGTATTACCTATCTCATCATGTGGACGAGTGGAGTACGAGAGCGACCCTGGCTCAATATGACACTACCATAACTCTGCAGTAGCGCACAGTGGTGAGACAGCGTTAACATGGCGTTAAGCAAACATAGCTCTGTGTGCAAGACAGTAGTATACCCGTAGATCGCCTTCAAGAAAGGAAAGGCCTAAAACTACAGCCTGTGCTGCAGATGAAGAGGTTAATTCTGTTTTCAATATCATAATCCTTTTTAACATTATTACTTTCCCTCCTCCAGGTCATCAATCTACTGTATCTGCTTTCTGTTGTTTATACTTGTCCTTTCACTTTTTCCTTCTTATCGTCCTCTTGAATGCTCTTAATCCTGCTCTTCCTTACTTCCTGCCTGTCATCTTCCTCCATCTTCCTTCCCTCTCCTCCTTTCTTTAGTTTCTTCTCCTGGTTTCTTTTCCTCAGTTCTTGCACTTTTTTCCTTCAGTCTGACTCAAGTTCTGTGCTTTTAGATAGAGGCTGACATCACTCTATATGCCATATAATCAGACCATGTAAGGCGAGAGAGTTTTTTTGGATCAGTTGAATGGTTTCAGTTGCAGTTTTTGCAGTCTCCCATGTGTTTGTTACTTTTTGCCTCATACAGTTCAGAATGAAGAAAATGCCCACACATGCTAAAACTTGTTTAACAGGCTGATTAACAATAGTTGGCAGTTAACTTATTAATATTTCAGTAAACATAACTGGTTGGATGGCCACAAGTCTGACATGGCATATGTTTTTTTTTAAATGATCATGAAATGGATATGCTTGTATTGGTATTGCTAATATTTTTACATTCATCTTGTCTTGGTTTTTATCCAGTCACTAAAGTCCAGATGCCCAAAATGTCTGAGGCAGTCCAGATTTGAAAAGTCCACTTTAACTTGACAGTTGACATTATGGATTTAAGATACCGTAAACAACCCACATACCTCCACCACAAAATTTGGCATTATTTTGGGGATGGATTTGATGTTGACCCTCCCAACAGCAACTTATAAAGTGAGTGCTCTGAACATGCATATAAGAACTGTAGTTGTTATATTTACTGACTGTTTTTTTGAGGGGTCTAAGTTCTCTTTATTCAATTTCAGGACATTTCAACTGACAACTGGGAGAAAGAAACCACGTCTGCAGCTGCTTCCCCTCCCAGATTGATTATGTGTTTTTGAGAGATGGAGAGCTGAATGGTGCAACCATTGCTGGTGACGGCTCCAGAATTTTCTTGGAAACTACAAGTGTGGAGAAGACCTTTCTGGCTCTCATCTCCACCTATTATGTCACTGATCTGGACTATCCCGAATCTATTGCAATATCCTTGGGGTGTTGCGGCAGTTTGCTGTAGGGGACCCATACGTTGGTGAAAAAATCAACTGGCTACTGGCGATTTGTGAGCATTCTCACATTTTGAATGCTTCACAGGATTTGTAGCAACAAAACAGAGACTCTAACATAAATTCAGATACTTCTGTCCATTGATCTGCTTGTTGTCTGCAAGAGTACAGATTTTGTTGCAAACTTAAACACATTTTGATTAAACACCTGCTCAACCTAAACACTTTGTTTATCATAAACACGTTTAATGTGTTTATAAAGTGATGCATGCCCTAAACACATGAAAGTGTTTATAGCTAAACACCTGCCAGCACACACCATCATAAACACCTAAACACCTGGAATCTTAAACACATGACGTGTTTATAAAGTGATGCAGAAAGGCGTTTATGATGTATTTAGAAACTAAACACATATTTTTTACAGTGTAGAGAACACTCGAACTCTTATTTAGGCCAGCCGCCCATAACGTGACAAGAAAAAAAAACAACTAGCGAACCGAGTTCATCAA
>JAWQFJ010001250.1:10000-17500 GCA_034096865.1 Theodoxus fluviatilis
TCACCACCAGCTACATCTGCGCAAGAAGCCCGCACAGGACAAGACAAGACAGGCCCTGTAACGTTCCAAAGTATGAACCGTTCCAAAGTATGAACCGGAAATCGTCGCAGAGTTATCTGCCCGGCTCTCTCTTTATGCAATTTACCGCTCCTGCACCTGTTCTTCGCATGGAATATATCCCGACAAACGACGCATTAGTTGCTTTACGAGTTGTTGTGTTTTTGGTGCATTTGTGTCGTTTAACACATAATGTAGCGTTCAAAAAAGTTTTTTCCCGTGAAAAGCCGACTCCCCTGCCGGAAATAATATGGGAGTCACCTCCCTGTAGTCTATGTGTAGTCTGGTTTTATAAAACGCGACCGTTGACTGACTTGGCACGCCCGGGGAGTTATGCTAAGATCCGGCCGCGTTAATATATCTGCGTTTTGTAACAAACGTCTTGCTCGGCGGTACTGTACTCCATGCACCTTAACGGTGCGCGTGATTCGGGTGTAATCTTAAGTTAAACGACGTTCCGAATGTTTCCGACTTCGACCATTTCAGCAGCGCCAATAAACGTCGTTTAGCTTAAGATTACACCCGAATCACGCGCACCGTTAAGGTGCATGGAGTACAGTACCGCCGAGCAAGACGTTTGTCACAAAACGCAGATATATTTACGCGGCCGGATCTTAGCATAACTCCCCGGGTGTGCCAAGTCAGTCAGGCGGAGTGGCGGGTGCCGTCTCTTTTTAGAGTCGAATTATTAAGAGTACCGGGCAGATAACTCTGCGACGATTTCCGGTTCATACTTTGGAACGGTTCATACTTTGGAACGTTACAGGCCCCACACAGACAAATACGCCAAACAGCACCGCCTGCACGTGGAAAACGAGGCATCAACGATCGCAGTCGCAAAGCTCAACGCTGGATTGGGTAAGGAGAGAGGGGGTGACAACAACAAGCAGAACGAAGAAGGAAAGAGGAGCTGAGGCGGCGCGTGAGGAAAGTTATACCCATTAACGTGATACAGAAACACGAATAGCGGACTCGCAACATGCAGAAGACGCCAGACGACTCACGTTTGACGGTCGCGGTGAGGTCTCTGAATAGTGCGTGCTGCAGATATTTGGTGGTGTGTGGAGGGGCAGGCTACGATAGACCGCTGAGGATCGGCCGGACACCAGCACACCGGATGTACGGAATTCTACCTGACGGTCCAGCCGGTGACCCACCACGACGCAACGTATTGTTTTACAGCAAAACCGTGGACGAAAACAATATTTTTATCTGCCTTGCTCTGATAAGGTTCCGCAAAAGCTAAGTATAGTTTGTTGGAACATGGAGAGTAACTTTGAGACTTGGCTAACCTGGTGCCTGGGATTACACTCTGTCCTTTGGTATTTGCTGTCTTCTAGAGACATTTACTAATCCAAATAATGAATTTCATTCATTTCATGAAGATTATCTAATATTTCATGCTCCTGCTGTAAAATTGTTACACTTAGGTCGCAGATCGGGTGGAGCCATTATGTTAGTGAAAAAAACTTTTGAGCACCGAGCATCTCAGATTAGTTGCACCCACGACACCTTTGTAATGAATAGAATACAAAACTAGTTTATGACAGATTTTATTATCGTATGCGTCTATATTCTACCGACTCACTCTCCGTATCATAATGATAAGACCATTAAATGTAATGTGCTGTTCTTAGAGGAAGAAATACTTAAGCTACAAGAAGAATATACTAGTACGTCGGTACTGATATGTGGCGACTTAAACGCCAGGACTGGCGATTGGAACATTCACTACGATCTGGAGGAGGAAGATAAAGATATGGGGTCGGATTTCGAAAATTGTCATTGCCTCGGAAACACTGCTCACCATAACTCCCGAGATCACTGTACTAATCAGTTTGGGAAAAGTTCAATTAAGTTGTGTAAGATATACCACCTTTTTTATATTGAACGGGAGTACGAGAGGCGACAAATTGGTCAACATGACATATCTCTCCGAACACGGCGACAGTGTCATTGATTATGGTTTAGTTTATATTAACAACTCAACCATTAATGTCAGTTTCAAAGTTGTTGATAGCGTCCTGACCACCCATATGCCACTAGAGATAAGTGTTGGCGCTGACTACCCCCCTTACCAGATCCCCTTCCTGCATTGAAAAAATAAGCAGGTTTGTATGGGAGGACAACAAAGCGCTAGAAGTCAAACACAAGCTTGATTCTCCTGAATTCAGGCTCTGCCTCGACCAAGCTTTACAGATTTTAAATACTGATCCGGATTCGGCTCTGAAATGTTTTGTTCGAGCAATTCTGTCCAGTGCCCATTGTATGCAGCGTACAGTTAAACTAGGTTCGAAAAATGAGAGAGTTACCTCCAAGTGGTTTGACCTCGATTGTCGGCAGGTAAGACATGCACTTTCGCAGGCTAAGAAGAGTGGAATGAGATTATACAGAGAACAATTTGTAAAGATGAGAAATCCTTACCAAAAAACTTATCCGTGAAAGGAAAGAAAATTATTTGAAAACTACGTGTCTAACCTTAATAAAAATGTATAGAATTCAGCTGTCTTCTGGCCTATGATGAGACAAGCCATGAGCATAACAATTCCAGCTCATTCAATACACCTCAAAGACTGGGGAACATACTTTCAGAGTCTGTTTAATCCTTCTAATCTGTACAGGTGCATAACCCATTATTGTCTTGATGACCCTTTTGTCCAAGATGACAGACTCGATGCGCTGATTAAAGAAGAGGAGGTAAGACAGGCATTAGCAAATATGTCATGAAAAGGCCGCAAGGATTGACGATATTCCTGGGGATTATCTTATATTTGCGGCAGGATACGTAACCTTATTTCTTGTTTCCCCTTTCAATGTTCTGTTTGAAAGACAGTACTTCCACAATGCTGGTGCAAATCCGTAATCATCCCTAGACTTCAAAGTGGTGACAGGTTTAACCCAAATAACTATAGAGGAATTTCATTATTGTATAGTGTCAGTAACATTTTTATGTCTATTTTCACACAACGTCTGCAAAACTGGGCGGAGGAGGGCAGGAAGTTTTGCCCTGAGCAAGTTTGGTTTAGGAAGGACCACTCGACCATTGATCATATGTTCACTCTCTTCTCAGTTGGGGTCAAGCATGTGTATGGCAGTGGTCGAGGTAAGCTCTATGCCGCATTCGTTGATTACCATATGGCATTCGACTCCATGGTCAATCATGTCACTGGAAAGTTCTGTCCGAGGCTGGGTTGTCAACCAAGTTTCTAATACTGCTTCAGGCAGTATACACAAAGGTGCATGCGTGTGTACGGTGGGATGGAACTACCACTGATTTCTTCGACTGCTCGGTCGGTGTAAGGTAGGGGTCAGTAGGGTCCCGGATAGGTTTTTGCTTATTTACTGATTATGTTGCAAGGTATATCCGTAGTCATGGGCGGCACGGCGTGCAGTTGTTGCCTGGGGCGACAGAGATCATCTCACATATCTTTACAGGCGATGTTGTGTTACTTTGTACAACCTCTATTGGCTTACAATGCCAGTTAACAGTCTCCACCAAGCGTCCCAAGAACTTGACCTTACCATTAATACTAACAAAACTAAAGTCGTGGTCTTTCGTAGGGGCAGTGTTTTGGGCCGGGGAGAGAAATATGGCATTGGGAGGTACGCTGCTGGAAGTTGTAAATCAATATAAGTATCTAGGGTTTGTATTTACCACAAGATTGTTTTTCTCTTCAGGCATTCACAACCTTACTTTAACCCTCCGGGTGTTAGACTATTAGTGCCCGAATGTCACCAGTGTTTTCCTGTTCACGGGTCAAGTGCCAAATGACCAAATAAGCATACAACATGCAGAAATAACACATACAAACTATATATCACTAGAAAGCTTATTGAATGAACTATATATTTATTATCAGAAATATGACATATATATATATATATATATATATATATATATATATATATATAATATATATATATATATATATGTCATATTTCTGATAATAAATATATAGTTCATTCAATAAGCTTTCTAGTGATATATAGTTTGTATGTGTTATTTCTGCTTGTTGTATGCTTATTTGGTCATTTGGCACTTGACCCGTGAACAGGAAAACACTGGTGACATTCGGGCACTAATAGTGTAACACCCGGAGGGTTAAAGTAAGGTTGTGAATGCCTGAAGAGAAAAACAATCTTGTGGTAAATACAAACCCTAGATACTTATATTGATTTACAACTTCCAGCAGCGTACCTCCCAATGCCATATTTCTCTCCCCGGCCCAAAACACTGCCCCTACGAAAGACCACGACTTTAGTTTTGTTAGTATTAATGGTAAGGTCAAGTTCTTGGGACGCTTGGTGGAGACTGTTAACTGGCATTGTAAGCCAATAGAGGTTGTACAAAGTAACACAACATCGCCTGTAAAGATATGTGAGATGATCTCTGTCGCCCCAGGCAACAACTGCACGCCGTGCCGCCCATGACTACGGATATACCTTGCAACATAATCAGTAAATAAGCAAAAACCTATCCGGGACCCTACTGACCCCTACCTTACACCGACCGAGCAGTCGAAGAAATCAGTGGTAGTTCCATCCCACCGTACACACGCATGCACCTTTGTGTATACTGCCTGAAGCAGTATTAGAAACTTGGTTGACAACCCAGCCTCGGACAGAACTTTCCAGTGACATGATTGACCATGGAGTCGAATGCCATATGGTAATCAACGAATGCGGCATAGAGCTTACCTCGACCACTGCCATACACATGCTTGACCCCAACTGAGAAGAGAGTGAACATATGATCAATGGTCGAGTGGTCCTTCCTAAACCAAACTTGCTCAGGGCAAAACTTCCTGCCCTCCTCCGCCCAGTTTTGCAGACGTTGTGTGAAAATAGACATAAAAATGTTACTGACACTATACAATAATGAAATTCCTCTATAGTTATTTGGGTTAAACCTGTCACCACTTTGAAGTCTAGGGATGATTACGGATTTGCACCAGCATTGTGGAAGTACTGTCTTTCAAACAGAACATTGAAAGGGGAAACAAGAAATAAGGTTACGTATCCTGCCGCAAATATAAGATAATCCCCAGGAATATCGTCAATCCTTGCGGCCTTTTCATGACATATTTGCTAATGCCTGTCTTACCTCCTCTTCTTTAATCAGCGCATCGAGTCTGTCATCTTGGACAAAAGGGTCATCAAGACAATAATGGGTTATGCACCTGTACAGATTAGAAGGATTAAACAGACTCTGAAAGTATGTTCCCCAGTCTTTGAGGTGTATTGAATGAGCTGGAATTGTTATGCTCATGGCTTGTCTCATCATAGGCCAGAAGACAGCTGAATTCTATACATTTTTATTAAGGTTAGACACGTAGTTTTCAAATAATTTTCTTTCCTTTCACGGATAAGTTTTTTGGTAAGGATTTCTCATCTTTACAAATTGTTCTCTGTATAATCTCATTCCACTCTTCTTAGCCTGCGAAAGTGCATGTCTTACCTGCCGACAATCGAGGTCAAACCACTTGGAGGTAACTCTCTCATTTTTCGAACCTAGTTTAACTGTACGCTGCATACAATGGGCACTGGACAGAATTGCTCGAACAAAACATTTCAGAGCCGAATCCGGATCAGTATTTAAAATCTGTAAAGCTTGGTCGAGGCAGAGCCTGAATTCAGGAGAATCAAGCTTGTGTTTGACTTCTAGCGCTTTGTTGTCCTCCCATACAAACCTGCTTATTTTTTCAATGCAGGAAGGGGATCTGGTAAGGGGGGTAGTCAGCGCCAACACTTATCTCTAGTGGCATATGGGTGGTCAGGACGCTATCAACAACTTTGAAACTGACATTAATGGTTGAGTTGTTAATATAAACTAAACCATAATCAATGACACTGTCGCCGTGTTCGGAGAGATATGTCATGTTGACCAATTTGTCGCCTCTCGTACTCCCGTTCAATATAAAAAAGGTGGTATATCTTACACAACTTAATTGAACTTTTCCCAAACTGATTAGTACAGTGATCTCGGGAGTTATGGTGAGCAGTGTTTCCGAGGCAATGACAATTTTCGAAATCCGACCCCATATCTTTATCTTCCTCCTCCAGATCGTAGTGAATGTTCCAATCGCCAGTCCTGGCGTTTAAGTCGCCACATATCAGTACCGACGTACTAGTATATTCTTCTTGTAGCTTAAGTATTTCTTCCTCTAAGAACAGCACATTACATTTAATGGTCTTATCATTATGATACGGAGAGTGAGTCGGTAGAATATAGACGCATACGATAATAAAATCTGTCATAAACTAGTTTTGTATTCTATTCATTACAAAGGTGTCGTGGGTGCAACTAATCTGAGATGCTCGGTGCTCAAAAGTTTTTTTCACTAACATAATGGCTCCACCCGATCTGCGACCTAAGTGTAACAATTTTACAGCAGGAGCATGAAATATTAGATAATCTTCATGAAATGAATGAAATTCATTATTTGGATTAGTAAATGTCTCTAGAAGACAGCAAATACCAAAGGACAGAGTGTAATCCCAGGCACCAGGTTAGCCAAGTCTCAAAGTTACTCTCCATGTTCCAACAAACTATACTTAGCTTTTGCGGAACCTTATCAGAGCAAGGCAGATAAAAATATTGTTTTCGTCCACGGTTTTGCTGTAAAACAATACGTTGCGTCGTGGTGGGTCACCGGCTGGACCGTCAGGTAGAATTCCGTACATCCGGTGTGCTGGTGTCCGGCCGATCCTCAGCGGTCTATCGTAGCCTGCCCCTCCACACACCACCAAATATCTGCAGCACGCACTATTCAGAGACCTCACCGCGACCGTCAAACGTGAGTCGTCTGGCGTCTTCTGCATGTTGCGAGTCCGCTATTCGTGTTTCTGTATCACGTTAATGGGTATAACTTTCCTCACGCGCCGCCTCAGCTCCTCTTTCCTTCTTCGTTCTGCTTGTTGTTGTCACCCCCTCTCTCCTTACCCAATCCAGCGTTGAGCTTTGCGACTGCGATCGTTGATGCCTCGTTTTCCACGTGCAGGCGGTGCTGTTTGGCGTATTTGTCTGTGTGGGGCCTGTAACGTTCCAAAGTATGAACCGTTCCAAAGTATGAACCGGAAATCGTCGCAGAGTTATCTGCCCGGTACTCTTAATAATTCGACTCTAAAAAGAGACGGCACCCGCCACTCCGCCTGACTGACTTGGCACACCCGGGGAGTTATGCTAAGATCCGGCCGCGTAAATATATCTGCGTTTTGTGACAAACGTCTTGCTCGGCGGTACTGTACTCCATGCACCTTAACGGTGCGCGTGATTCGGGTGTAATCTTAAGCTAAACGACGTTTATTGGCGCTGCTGAAATGGTCGAAGTCGGAAACATTCGGAACGTCGTTTAACTTAAGATTACACCCGAATCACGCGCACCGTTAAGGTGCATGGAGTACAGTACCGCCGAGCAAGACGTTTGTTACAAAACGCAGATA
>JAWQFJ010001250.1:27500-37500 GCA_034096865.1 Theodoxus fluviatilis
TGATCTCTGTCTCCAGAGAATGCCAGTTGTTATGTTAGGAGCTTACCACTGCTGAAGATAATCTCCACATAACAGTACAACATAATAACATTTTGCTGTAGCCTTGGTTTTTGGCTGGAGTCAACAAATAACAACAACCTTTGCCCAAGGCAAGCGGCGTTTGAAGCTACACAAATCTCAGCGTTGCATTATCGAGCAAGGTGCACCTCCCCTTCCTGGAGCCGATCGGGTGTGTGTGAGGGGTGAGCTTGAAGAACTGTGATAGACAACTTTGGTGCGTGCAGTAGCAGCCACGTTGCATGCTACAACGGAATTTGAGATAGTATGGAAGTGGCCATATGAGTACCCCGATGGCCAGGGTTTAAAAGTACGTAGTTTAAACACTCATACAGGGATGCAAAGTTGTTGTGCAAAAAAACTCCTTCTTACATTGCCTTTTTAGTGGTTCTTCTCACACAGCTTGTCCGACTTGCCACATGTAAACCCAAAGACTATGAACGGAAACAGTCAAGGCTAATTGATGCTAATCTTCCAAAGCTGTTAAGCCGGGCAGATCAGATCGCTTCATCTAAAAATACCGCTCGATTTCCTCTTGGACACCCGACATGGGCATGTTACAGCACACGCGTTTGGAAGCAGCTGTTATTGATGGGCGGGGGGCAAGTTATGCATATGTCGTGCCTAGATCCTGAAAGTGCCTAAGTTCTTGAATTAGGCAGTCTCTTGCCTAATTCGCGAAATAGGCAATGGCTGTGCCTAATCTGTGAAATCAATGGTGACTTTTGCCTAAGTTGTGAACATTCATGATTTAGGCTGCCTATTTCATCAAATAGGTAGCCTAAGTCATGAAATTAGGCAAAGTTTCGATTTAGGCACGACTGTTGTACAATTTAGGCAAAACATTCTACAGAATAGGCAGAAACCTTGCCTAGTGTGTCAAATCAATTGCGTGTCAGTGTTAGCCAAATCTGCGTATGTGCGTGCCTCTCACTGCATAGCATAGCCATATATTACGAAATGACTTTAATCTTCAACGTTTGTGTTGTTCCAAAAAGCACGTGTAGTGCTAGCAGTAAATGTGTAACCTTGAGCAATTTGACAATATACCCTCGTACTTTAGTTCATTGACATTGGAGCACATGCGCAACAACAATCTAGTCAATAGACGGTAGGTTCTGAGCAATCTGATTAAGCTGTTCTGGAGACGAATAGAAGTCACAAACGTCTTGTGGTGTAATGCAAGGTGAATTACACCATCAACTTTTTACAAACAACAAGTGTTCTTCCGTTCATCAAACCACACGTTTGGGAAAATTGTAGCCACGTCTATACCTACATATTCGTACGTGACTGAGTTGTACTACTGCCTGGCTGCTTTGTACATTCTTTCATAAAAAAAAGCTTTAATTAGTTGTCTTGCAAGTCTTGCAGCTTGCTGATAAAAGTGTCGACTTTGGCCTTTGTAAACGCTATACCCTAGCTGTACTTCTTGCCTCTGGAGTTCGAAAGCGAGAGAGAGAGAGAGAGAGAGAGAGAGAGAGAGAGAGAGAGAGAGAGAGAGAGAGATGATCACATACACTTACGCACACAGATACTTACACACGCATGCACGCATTCACGGACACAACGACACACAGACACACACACACACACACACACACGAGCACACACACACACACACACACACACACACACACACACACGAAAATACACACACACACACACACATACACACACACACACACATACACACACACACACGAAAACACACACACAGAAGGAAAGGCAAAAGGGGTGGAGGTATTGGGGGTGGAGTGGAGAAGGATGCGGGCTTGTCAACTCTTCGTCGGATTTCATCTGCTTTTCGATTACAGAGAGTTTGAAAGAGCGCATTGACATTTCTTCCGGCCATGCGGCAGATCTCGACACCCAACACCATCCATGCGTTTGAAAGACTCCCATATTGCAACTGTTTGCCGTTGTCGTGGTCATTGCAGCACTTTTCTAAACCCTTTGTCCACACTCGTCAATGCAGCATGACTCGCTGCGGCAAAAGTGGAAGGAGACTCTATGGCGCCCTGTCGCATTCCCGCCGGACAAAAACATAAATCGGGCTGGGAGTTTCGCCAGCAAACGCGAGTGTTGAAATTTGGTTTAAAAAAAACTGTTGGCAATATAAAGAAATTAAGTTGGCACACCCAGGTTTTCAATACTTTTTTTTCCACGGTGGCTTTTCCTTTGACTGAATACATGTAGAAGGATTTTCTGTAGTCAAAAGTGACATAGAATTCCCCCCGGACCCTCCCCATACTCCAAGTCAAGGTTTGATGAATAAAGGATTAAAAAGCGTTGGATGGTGGAGTGTTAGGCTCGAAATCCGGTCTGATCCCCGAGATTTTGTCTTTGAGAAGAGATAGATAGATAGATAGATGATAGATAGATAGATAGATAGATAGATAGATAGATAGATAGATAGATAGATAGATAGATAGATAGATAGATAGATAGATAGATAGATAGATAGATGATTAGATTAGATTAGATTAGATTAGATTAGATTAGATTAGATTAGATTAGATTAGATAGATAAGATAGATAATATAGATAAGATAGATAAGATAGATAAGATAGATAAGATTAGATAGATTAGATAGATTAGATTAGATAGATAGATTAGATAGATAGATTAGATAGATAGATTAGATAGATAGATTAGATAGATAGATTAGATAGATAGATTGGATAGATAGATTGGATAGATAGATTGGATAGATAGATTGGATAGATTGGATTGTGAGAATGAGAGAGAGAAGGAGAGAGAGAATGAGAGAGAGAATGAGAAAGAGAGAGAGAGAATGAGAAAGAGAGAGAGATAATGAGAGAGAGAGATTGAGATTGAGATTGATTGATCTTTATTTCGGCCGACGACCCATCAAAATAAAAGCTTACTGATTAAACAAGTCATAAAGTTTATATGTACATGTGTATGTATTAAACATCTGGTTTCGATTTTCTGGCCAAAATACAAGTGACAGTTCCAGCCTTTTGCACACATTTCCTTAAAATAAAGTAATATTTATATTCTACATCAACAAAATCTCTAACTACAGTGTACAAATTCAAGAGAGAGAGAAGGGGGAGGAGAGAGAAAGAGAAGACGAAATTTTAACCTTTCAGTTTCCATGGCTGGATTTGGCTAACACTGATAGTCAGGTGCTGGTGTGAAGAAGTGACTGAGGAAGTTTATCTGAAATGCTCCAGTGTGAATATTATCACTCCAAGTAGTTAATAGTGTTCGCAAACTTGATATGTTGTCACCCGGTCATCTGAAATGATCCAGTGTGATTATTATTTCGCCAAGTAGTTAATAGTGTTCACAAACTTGATATGTTGTCACCCGGTCAACCACTCGGTTCAATCACAATCACTCAGAGAGTAGACTTGATTTACAAATCAATTGGGTGATCCGTCACTTCTAAACAAATCAAATGCAAACTAAAATCAGGGATGCCACCTTTTTATGACAACTTTTTGATGCTAACTTGCAAAAACATTTCTTTGTTTGTTTTTTGACATATAATTTACTGCTGGCACTACACATGCTTTTTGGAACAACACAAACGGTTGAAGATCAAAGTTATTTCGTAATATATGGCTATGCTATGCAGTGAGAGACACGCACACACACAGTTTTGGCTAACACTGACAGGCAAATGAATTGACACACTAGGCAAAGTTTCTGCCTATTCTGTAGATTTTTTTGCCTAAACTGTACAGCAGTCGTGCCTAAATCGAAATTTGCCTAATTTCATGACTTAGGCTGCCTAATTGATTAAATAGGCAGACTAAATCATGAATGTTCACAAATTAGGCAAAAGTCACCATTGATTTCACAGATTAGGCACAGCCATTGCCTATTTCGCGAATTAGGCAAGAGACTGCCTAATTCAAGAACTTAGGCACTTTCAGGATCTAGGCACGACACATACGTTGTGTGCATGTGTGTGTGTGTGTGTGTGTGTGTGTGTGTGTGTGTTTGTGAGTGTGTGTGTGTGTATGCATGCATTTGTTTGTGTGTGTGTGTGTATGTGTGTGTGTCTATGTGTGTGTGTTTGTGTGTGTGTGTGTGTGTGTGTGTCTGTGTGTTTGTGTTTTACAAAATGGATTTCTTTTTCGCTGACAAAGATGCTGATCAATAAATAAAGTGTTACGGCCTATGTGTCTTTGTAGACTATGTAAAGGCATTGATCACGAATGTCACTAAACTAATTGCAATTAGAGCAGGTCTAGTCACCAGTTCGCACATGATGTCTCGACTCCTGTCTGGGTGATGCATTCCCGTCAGACGTGATGTGCTCGCTTCGTACCAGTTGATGCGTGGCATTATCAGTTACAGCAGCCCTTCTCCACTACTTTTACTTGCTCGCGTATTCTTGGTGCTCGATTAATGTATGAAGGGTCCTTCGGATGAGACCTTAATAAACCGAGGTCTAGTGTGTGATACGCATTCACAACATCAAAATCACGCACTATAAAGATCCTGACGCTCATGTCCTCGACGGGTGGGTGTCGGCCACAGTAAAAACACCCAGCACGCACAATTTCTCCTTTGTGGAAAACAGTGTACCAGCGCCCTTGGCAGCAGGAGACTGGTCTCATTGACTTGAGACACTACACACTGAGAGACAGCCTCAACATCGGCTTAAGCGCCTTGAGCATGCTGCCAGCATGGATACGTGCGCTATACAAGTAGACATCATCATCATCATCATCAAGGGTAGGGCTGAATCACACACGTAGTGAGTGGCTGATGGTAATGAGCAGAATTCAACAGAGTTAATTTGCGCAGACTTTTATGCAGCCACCTCTGAGACACTTTCGGACAACCGCACACTGCAACGTCAATATGGCGTCTAAAAAAAGCCATGTTCCCCTAAAGGACGAATTGCGTGAAGTTCCAGCCTCAGTTTGCTGGCTTGTGGCGAGGCCGCTTCGAGTCGCTTTACGGATACCTGAAACGGACAGCACCCGAGAAGACCAGCTACAAGCCCTCGGTGGCAAAGAATTTAACAATGATAGACATTGGACTAATACAAACGTTACTCGACCTAGTTATAACAACGTCGAGTTGAAAATCGACACCCAAAATGAACTTATGCAGAGGTGGAGACGCGCTGCTCTTGCGTATCATACTCAGAACTCCAAACGCTTTCGAGGAAAATCCTCAGAGATACTGAAGAGTAGCACTTGTCGGGACGAAAAATTGGGGTAGGGGTGGGGATGGGGTAGGGGTGGGGGTGGGGGTGGTTGCGTGGGGATGGGGATGGGAGGAGGGGGATTTATGACAAGCTGGCAGATATCGCGAACGAAAGGTTCGAGCAAACACTAGAAGGGGAAACAAAAACTAGAAGAGGAAAGGCTGTGGTGGTTGCGTGACACCCCAGGCTTGCAGCTTTATTCAGCGTGAGCCGAGGCTCGGAGCAGCAAAGTGGTAGAAAACCTCGCGTTCCGTTGTTGAGCAGTGGGCTCTATAACGCAGTGGACTCATTGCGTATCCCCCCCCCCCCCCCCCCCCCCCACCACCACACACACACACATCAGGTCCAGTAGTTTTGATTACTTGTTTTTTATGACTTAAAAAGCATACTGTTGTTTTAAGTATATGTTTTAGAGGTCGTTTTTAGATACAGGACTTCCGAAAATGATTTCACATTCAGTTTTGTATCTCTTGATCGAAGAGACGACTTAATAAAAGCATTAAGGTCGATTGTTGTTCATAACAGAAGAGAAATAATTATAACAAGTCATAAAAGAAAGTCCCAAATAATCCCGAAACGCTGTCGTCACCTCCCTCCGACTTTGTTACTGGCACGGGTAAAAGTGCCGACGTTTACTACTTAGCCAATCTTGACTTACAATCCAATCTGCCACGGTGATAAAACCATTAAAATATAAATTTCTTCGAAATTTGACAGCAATCGGCACATGTGCCACTTCCATAGCTGTCACCTTCATTGCTCAAAGCATGTTTACGTTCGAAGTTTGTGCAGTGACGTCACTGTAACTTCATGTTCATATGACTTTATGAGCCAATCCATTTCTACTACGAGCGCTGTACTGTCAGTGTTGCCAGGCACAGGAAGCAGCGCACTATTGTGTTCAGCAGTCAAAGCACCTTTTGAAATGCCCCAGCTAGCAAGGACCTTGGCAGGAAGGGGACCTCTTCTATCTTGTAATAGGTCACTGTAGCAAATCGACCCTAACGCACTTTATTAAGTAATCACTTCGATCAAGGGGGATAAAACTGAATGTGGAATCATTTTGATGTTTATGTACGCAAATAAGGCCTTTAAAAACCTTTACTTTTGATGTTAATATGCATTTAACATTAGTTAATAAGTATATAAAAAAATCCAAGCACTCGACCTGGTATGGAAATGCTGGTAGAAGGCTGCTACGCTTGCAAAGCTGAACTGCTCAACACCTGAACGCGAGGACAGGCACGGCACAGATGCTGACGCCATGACGGGGCATGCAGCGAGGAACGTGGCCACACCCCGACAACCAGCCTTCGAGCCACATTCGAACAAATCGTTGCACTGCACGTCTGATGATTCTGTGGCCGCCCTGATCGCTGACAGGCACTCTGGTGACAGTCTGCTTGCTATGCTTCGGGTCACAACAGTGCCCGGTAAACGGGACCCCGGGCGCTTATTGGAAAACATGAATGGGCCAGTATAGCAAGAACGGTTTGTAAGGCAGAGGCAAGGGACGCAAGCCAGGCAAAGGTGATCACATCCGTCATCGGTAGGCAGAGGATGAGTCAGCCCTCACCAAAGAGGATGAGTCAGCCCTCACCAAAGAGGATGAGTCAGCCCTCACCAAAAAAGATGAGTCAGCTCTCACCAAAGAGGATGAGTCAGCCCTCACCAAAGAGGATGAGTCAGCCCTCATCAAAGAAGATGAGTCAGCTCTCACCAAAGAGGATGAGTCAGCCCTCATCAAAGAAGATGAGTCAGCCCTCACCAAACAAGATGAGTCCGCCCTCACCAAAGAGGATGAGTCAGCCCTCATCAAACAAGATGAGTCCGCCCTCACCAAAGAAGATGAGTCAGGCCTCACCAAAGAGGATGAGTCAGCCCTCATCAGAGAGGATGAGTCAGCCCTCACCAAAGAGGATGAGTCAGCCCTCACCAAAGAGGATGAGTCAGCCCTCACCAAAGAAGATGAGTCAGCCCTCACCAAAGAGGATGAGTCAGCCCTCATCAAAGAGGATGAGTCAGCCCTCACCAAAGAGGATGAGTCAGCCCTCACCAAACAAGATGAGTCAGCCCTCACCAAAGAGGATGAGTCAGCTCTTACCAAAGAGGATGAGTCAGCCCTCACCAAACAAGATGAGTCAGCCCTCACCAAAGAGGATAAGTCAGCCCTCACCAAAGAGGATAAGTCAGCTCTCACCAAAGAGGATGAGTCAGCCCTCACCAAAGAGGATAAGTCAGCCCTCACCAAAGAGGATAAGTCAGCCCTCAACAAAGAGGATGAGTCAGCCCTCACCAAAAAAGGTGAGTCAGCCCTCACCAAAGAGGATGAGTCAGCCCTCACCAAAGAAGATGAGTCGGCCCTCACCAAAAAAGGTGAGTCAGCCCTCATCAAAGAGGATGAGTCAGCCCTCACGAAACAAGATGAGTCAGCTCTCACCAAAGATGAGAATGGGACAGTTCGTCCACAAGCGGAACTCCTGGCAGTGACGCAGGTCAGGGGTTCCTTCACATTGCTACCTCGAATCGTGCCTGTCCTTGAAAAGGAGACAGGTGTCTCTGGAGCAAGTAGAATAGCCAAGTACGAAAGGTCTTGGCTACAACTGACATCTGACCCCGACATCCCGAATCTGAGTAGAGGTGCAACTGGGGTTACTTTTGACTGTTTGTTGGAATATCTGCCATCGGTGTAGGCATTCAGTGACAGGGAAAATGCTGCGATTGATAAAGAAGTGAAGCAAATGATTCAGAAAAAATGTCATTTCCATATGTGGTCATGAGGAAGGGGAAATGTTTTTTATGCATTCACTAGAAAAAAGAGAGATGGAACATATTGAATGATCTCTTACATGAAGAACGTGAACTCTCTTGTGACTTTCCATCATTTCAAAACTAAAACACCAATCATAGCACTGAATCTCATAGGAAAGAACTGCTACATGCGATTATTTGATCTTAAAGATGTCTAGTATAGTGCCTCTAATCAGAACGACTACAGAACAGTGCTAAGGTTTAAATGGAGAAGGCAAATCTGTGTGCTGAATACTCTTTTCAACGGATTATCATTTGCACTTAGAAAGTCCACGTGCCCATTAAAGCATGTATTTGAAGCTCTCGGAGAAGCAGGTTACATTTCTAAATATTCTTTGATGACTCTATTCTCATCGGCTCAATTGTATGGGAATGGCTAATGTTTGAGACATCCTAATGACCCTTTCCGGCACCGGATTTCTACTCCATCCCTCAAAATCAGTGTTCACACCTACAAGGCAGATTCGGTGCTTAGGTTTGGTGGTGGACTACTGTAAAGTCGATTACTGTAAGGCGCATGGAAGTGAGAATTAATATTTTTAAACAGAATTGCCATAAACTGCTGCAAGTGCAGTTTCCCGCAGTGAGAGAGGTAACTCGGAAAATGGTTGCAAGTTTTCCAATAGTCTAGTATATACCCGTGCATTATTGCTGCCTAGAAAGGGAAAGAAACTGAAGCTGTGAAAGAGAACAAGAGCATCCTTCATGTTGGCGTGTCTATCTCCGAGGGGAGCAGCTGTGAGGTGGTGGGTGATATGCGAACCTACAATCAAGATCCAATGGTATTGACATCAGTGAACCTACGAAGACTATTTTCTCAGATTCCAGCTTGCCGACTAGAAATGTATGTATGTATGTATGTATGTATGTATGTATGTATGTATGTATGTATGTATGTATGTATGTATGTATGTATGTATGTATGTATGTATGTATGTATGTATGTATGTATGTATGTATTTATGTATTTATGTATGTATGTATGTATGTATGTATATATATGTGTGTAAGTCTCTTGTATAGCGACTGAAATTCAGCAGGTCTGCCGCTCTTAAGCGCTTCACACAGGAATGAGTACACTATTTTTTTCAGCTCCGGAAGAGGAAGTCTTCAGGCCTCTCCGGAAACTGGACAGAGATTTAGCAGCTCTCCGTGTGTTTGTGAGACCTTTCCAAATTCTTGGGGCTGCTGAATAGAAAGTCTTCTCTCTCACTTTATTGGTTTGCACATGAGAGCAACTCAGGAGAAAACTATGAGCAGATCTGAGATGGCGGGCCGGCCTCTAAAGATTGATCATGCCACGTAACTATGATGGCATTCCCTCCTCGTTCAGGTACTTGAATTTAAGTCTACAGACCTTGAATACAATCCGTTTCTGAACTGGGAGCCAATGAATTTAAGTCTACAGACCTTGAATACAATCCGTTTCTGAACTGGGAGCCAATGTAGGTCTTGCAGCACTGGAGTGATGTGATCAGTTTTCCTAACTATGTTTACCATTCTGGCAGTCGAGTTTTGTAATATAGTAGTTTGCTGCTAGTCTGATGTGAACGCAAGAGTGTCAGCAGAGTAGGGTTTTGGTTGCCTGTAGAAAAAAATGTCACATCAAGTACTTGAAAACTAAAGCTGATCTCATGGTTTTGAAATGCTTCGCTACAAAGTTCCAGGGGAAGCATGAAGGGCTGATGCTTGATAATACCGTGGTTGCTCGTTGCTTCTATAAATTGGGTACATACTACTCTCTCTTGCACTGATATAACTCAAGCACTACATAATGAGTGTTCGACCCATAACATTTGGGTTAATGCAGCACATAATACTGGAAAGGAAATTGCAGAGGCAGATGCTGACTTCCGGCATGTAAACCTCGGTGCAGAGTGGAAACTAGATAGCCAACTGTGGGGACAGCTTTGGAAAATGTTAAATTCAGC
>JAWQFJ010001250.1:45000-67500 GCA_034096865.1 Theodoxus fluviatilis
AGGGGGAACGCAGACGTGACTTGTTCTTACTCTTACTGCCTCAAGTGAAGTTCATGATCAGTGATTTGAACATTATATCACGGCTGATAGGCCGTAAAATTCCATTCATTCATTCATTCATTCATTCATTCATTCATTCATTCATTCATTCATTCATTCATTCATTCATTCATTCATTCATTCATTCGTTCATTCATTCATTCATTCATTCATTCCTTCATTCGTTCATTCGTTCATTCATTCGTTCATTCATTCATTTCTTCGTTCGCTCATTCGTTCATTCATTCATTCATTCATTAAAAAGTCATTCATTAATCGTTCATCCATGTATTCATCCATAAACTTGTTCGTTCGTTCATTCATTTGTTCACTCATTGTTCATTCGTTTATTTTGTCGTTTTTCGTTCATTCATTTATCTATTCATTCACTCACTTGCCCATTCATTCCTTTTAGTCATGTCATCTGTGGTGGCATTAATTTTCGTCTGGACCAATGTCTCTCTTTTAACCGCCCCCTCTAGTCAAGCTTGTGGTGTGTGTGTGTGTGTGTGTGTGTGTGTGTGTGTGTGTGTGTGTGTCTGTGTGTGCGCGCGCATGTGTGTCTGTGTGTGTGTATGTGTGTGTGCGTGCGAGTGTGTGTCTGTGTGTGTCTGCGAGCGTGCGCGCACGTGTGTGTGAGTGTGTGTGTTTGTGCGCGTGTTGTATGTGTGTGCGAGTGTGTGTGTTTGTGTGTTTGTGTGTGTGTCTGTGTGTGTGTCCGTGTGTGTGTGTGTGCGTGCGTGTGAGAGTGTCTGTGTGTGTGTGTGTGTGTGTGTGTGTGTGTGTGTGTGTGTGTGTGTGTGTGTGTGTGTGTGTGTGTGTGTGTGTGTGTGTGTGTGTGTGAGAGAGAGTGTGTGTGAGTGTGTGTGTGAGAGAGTGTGTAAGAGTGTGTGTGAGAGTGTGTGAGTATGTGTGAGAGTGTGAGATTGTGTGTGAGTGTGTTTGAGAGTGTAAGAGTGTGTGTCAGAGTGTGAGAGTGTGTGTGAGAGTGTGTGAGTGTGTGATTGTGTGTGTGTGTGCGCGCGCGCGTGCGCGTGTGTGTGTGTGCGTGTGTGTGTGCGCTTGCGTGTGCGTGTGTGTGTGTGTGCGTGTGCATGTGCGCGCGTGTGTGTGTGTGTGTGTGCGCGCGCGCGTGTGTGTGAGTGTGTGTGTGTGTGTGTGTGAGTGTGTGAGTGTGTGTGTGTGTGTGTGTGTGTGTGTGTGTGTGTGTGTGTGTGTGTGTGTGTGTGTGTGTGTTGTGTGTGTGTGTGTGTGTGTGTGTGTGTGTGTGTGTGAGTGTGTGTGTGTGGGTGTGTGTGAATGTGTGTGAATGTGTGTGTGTGTGGGTGTGTGTGTGTGTGTGAGTGTGTGAGTGTGGGTGTGTGTGAATGTGTGTGTGTGTGTGTGTGAGTGTGTGTGTGTGTGTGAGAGAGTGTGTGCGTTTTGTGTTGATGTGTGTGTGTGCGCGCGTGCGCGTGTGTGAGTGGACGACGGACGACGACGACGATGATGACGATGTTGATGATGATGATGATGATGTTGATTACGACGACGACCACACCGACGACGACGGCGACGACGACCAAGACGACAAAGACGACAATGACGACGATGATGACGATGACGACGACAACGATGCTGCTGACTGCAATTTAAAATATGGGTTTTTTTCCGCAGAAGTGCGAGAGATTTTCTCACATCCCTGGGACTACCAGAGAAACCCCTGGATATGTTACAGGTAAGCTGTAACCTTAGCTTGCGTATTTGGATGCAGCAACAGACAAAATTTAAGAGGGACGGTTGAAAAGTAAGATTGATATGGGAAATTAATCCCTGTACCTTTGGTTGTCATTCATGTACAGTGAAAAGATAATCAGTCTCAGGCATATCAATGTTTTCTGTAGAGTTTCTTCCGTTATACAGTGAGCTGTGATGGAAGCTAGATTTACCGCCTGACCTCTGGTATTTTCCACCATGAATGTCAGGGATTTGGCGCATTGATCACTCCCATCCCACTTGATACGCCCTGGATCTACTTCGTCAACAACGGTGACACTAACTCTCTCTCTCTCACGAAACGAATTGATCCAACTGTGCCAGTAGTGTCGGCTGGTGTTTATAGTTTTCGTTTGCGGACCGAGCATGCGTAGGCACTACTGCTTTACTGTCATGCATGAAGCATTTGTATCGTTTCCATCTAGAGAATGCAATAGCTAGTTGCAAGGCGACTACTACTAGCCGCTAAAATCACCATGGACGTTGAACTTTGCTTTTACCGTCAGTGCATTGGAATGCACCATGCTCGTATCTGCACAAGAACGAAAATGACTCGCACGACTCAGCAAGAGCAGGAACAGTGGCGGGCAAATTGGCCCACGCTGCTTGCGCCTAGCAGTAGCTACCGGGCACAATTTTTACTCCCGCCTTCAGCGAGGAAAATTGGCTGCCTCATCACTGCTCAATACGTGTTGCTGATTGTCTCGTATGCCTTAAAGCCGCGTGCGACGTCTACCAATCTGCAGGACCTCTCTACTCTCATTACGCTAAACGGCGATGTACATGCCAATCCCGGTCCTCAGATCGGGAGCATAAATCCTCAGCTGCATACGAACGGATACACATCTTCTCATCAGGCGCAAACACCGTACTGGACTTACAGCTCACTGGGTTATGCCCCCAGGATGCTTGGCACTTGCTCGAGGTTAGAACAGATGATGAAGAATCTAGAAACATCAATGGGCGAGAAACTAG
The DNA here is from genome assembly GCA_034096865.1 of Theodoxus fluviatilis. Classification (NCBI taxonomy): domain Eukaryota; kingdom Metazoa; phylum Mollusca; class Gastropoda; order Cycloneritida; family Neritidae; genus Theodoxus; species Theodoxus fluviatilis. Next base: position 47,770 of record JAWQFJ010001250.1, read on the forward strand.
ATGGTATGCAACAAGAACTTGCATATTTGATTGACTGTGTGAATGGGCTCTGTAGAGAGCATGAGCAGCTGCGAACATTCTGCCATGAATCTATGCGGCAATGCCACTTCAGGTATCAATATTTGTCTGACTGGAATGCAAGCATACAGAGACAACAGGATGACATGAAGAAGACTCTAGTGTCTTTAAGCACCGTGACGTCAGATCACCAGTCGGTCAGGACAGAACGCATGCGGAAAATGAACAGTGCTCGGTTCTTTGGTGTTCACGAGGAGATGCGCGAAACAGATGAGCAGTGTTTTCGGAGCGTGCTCTATCTCTTGCAGGAAGCGTTGCCTGAAGTTCCCTGGACCGTGAACAAAATCATCGGTGCGGAAAGGTTAGGGGACAAGGCCTCGGACAGCGCTCTCGATTCCCCGCGTCCGGTGTTGGTGACATTTGATAAAACATCAGACAAAATGCTTGTGCTAAGACGTGGGCGTCACGCGCTCAGGCGGATGGGTATCAGGATCTCCGGAAGTTTTGCACCCCAGCAGTCGAATCGACCCGTTCAAAACAAATATGATGGAAACCAACAAGTAGTACCTCGTGGTGGTAGTTCTGCACCTGAAGCACCAACAATGCCTGTTCGAAATGCCAGCCGGAGAAGGCGGAGAGGAAGCGAGCAACGAAGAACCCAGCGACGGGAGTTCCGGGCGTCAAAGAATCTTGTACAGGTCAACATAGAGGACTCACTCCCCAAGGCACTGAGCCAGATTCCCAACCATGGCGTAGCGGACGTCGGTGTGGGAGAAGCAGATGTAGCCATCATGTTACGTGAATGCCGGCAGGAAGTGCACCAGGTGGCGGCGAACTTCAGCGACATTGGTGTCACAGATGGGTACCCCCCCTGGAACCGCTGGAGACCGTGCGGCTTCTCCCCGCACAAAGGATAGTAGTCCCTCCACTGGAGAAGACGAAGACCATGTGTTGAGAGAGAATGCATGGCATGAGGAGGGAGACCATTTGGAGGTTGTTCAGCCTGCCCTGTCGGCTGCACGCGCTCATACATTAAACAGAAGGGATGAAGTTGGGCCCACTCCATGTCCGGGGACCCCAGCCCTTTTTGACTCACATGCGAAGCAAAAGTGAGTCTATGTACTCACCCGTGTCGTCCGTCCGGGCGTCCGGGCGTCCGGGTGTCCGGGCGTCCGGGCGTCCGGGCGTCCGTGAAAAACTTTAACGTTGGATTTTTCTCGGAGACTATTAAGTCTATCAACACCCAATTTGGCATGATGGTGTATGATGACAAGGCCTCAAAAAACATACATAGTGACTTGATCTTGCTTCAAGGTCAAGGTCGCAGGGGCCATAAATGTTGTCTAAAAAACGGTCATTTTTCACATTTTCTCAATTTTCTCTGAAGTTTTTGAGATTGGATACCTGACCTATATATGGTATATAGGGCAAAGTAAGCCCTATCTTTTGATACCAGTTTGGTTGACCTTGCTTCAAGGTCAAGGTCACAGGAGCTCTTCAAAGTTGGATTGTATACATATTTTGAAGTGACCTTGACCCTGAACTATGAAAGATAACTGTTTCAAACTTATTAATTATGTGGGGCACATGTTATACTTTCATCATGAGACACATTTGGTCACATATCATCAAGGTCAAGGTCACTTTGACCCTTATGAAATGTGACCAAAATGGGGTAGTGAACCACTAAAATGACCATATCTCATGGTAGAAAGTGCCAATAAGCACCATTGTGCTTCCTATGTCTTGAATTAACAGCTTTGTGTTGCATGACCTTGGATGACATTGACCTTGGGTCAAGGTCACATGTATTTTGATAGGAAAAATGTGTAAAGCATTTCTTAGTGTATGATGTCATTGGTAGGTTTAGTTGTTTGACCTTGACCTTGAAGGTCACCTGAAGGTCAAGGTCATATAAAGGTCAAGGTCAAGCATGTGAGTCGTATGGGCTTTGCCCTTCTTGTTTGATCATGGAGCCGGGCGGTGCAAAGCTCCATGCTCGACTGGCTTAAGTCTTCCGGCTCCGGTTGGCCAGAGTTGGAGTCAGGTATCGACGGTGCCACAATGGACGACGATGGCAAGCCTGGCTCTGGGGACATGGGCCGGAATGGTGAAAACTCAGAGACTGGCGTCCCTTGCAGGGTAACCAGTGCGGAGGAGGACAACGAGGAGGACAGGCGTCAAAGTCAAACTGATGAAAGTGTGCCACATTCAGGTCAGGGCGGTGTGTGGCAGGGCAGATTGCGCCCCTTGGCAGACACGCGCCTCTGCCGTGATGACCTTGGTGATCCTAGCTCTGGGTCCTGACTGATTGGCCGACGACCCGTTGAAGCAGCCTTGCCCCAGCGATGCTTCAACAATGGAAATCGTTTAAATCCCAGTAGAACGTAGCGCAGCTTAAAGGTGGTGTGGCGGTTACTCTTGAACGTCAGGAAGGTAGGATGAGTGAATTTTATAATTCTTTTTACTCTTAGGTAGGCTCGCCAGTGTGCCCTATTCTCTAGGGAACAAACGTTGTGATAAATCTTGAGATATATATAAAAGTGAATATAAATGATGAATAAATGGTCTACCCTCCCTGATCAAGGAGACATTTCATACAAAGTCTCAGCTACCAAACACATTTTCGACTTGAGGACGACAGAACGTGATGATAAAGGCCAAACAATGCAAATAAAGGACACTGAGGGTCTGGTTCAACTTTTTATAAATAATAGTTTAATTAAGGAAAATAACTTGGCCAATATTCCCAACCCGCAGCTGCTTTCCCCTACTAAATCTAGACACAAAACATTAACAAATAACATGTACCATCAACTTCGCACTTGTTCAAAACATCCTACCAAAACGCCACATGTAAGCGAGGTATGGAATAACTTATGAATGAAATCGCGGTGATATGCCGCCCAATCAAAACACAAGGATACACAACTAGGCAACACTTAACACACGAATAAACAGTGACACAGCTAGTCTAGCTGCGCCCTACTTTATCCCTCACATTAGTGAAAAGATACATTATGACGAGTACTCGTCCTCTCAAGGACTTCAAGCATGCACAAATCGAATATGAGAGATATCACCAGGGAAGACGACCTACACACTCAGGCCTCTTAGTTAGTCCTCTACTAAACTACACGTGGTCTCACTCTGAAAGAGAAATGGCCGGAAGATGACTTTCACCCTCACCACACACGTGTCCCCACTCTCTTCGATGAGGGCTCAACAGATTGCCTTGTACAGTAGTCGCCGCTTATTAAACACGCGGTTAATAAAAACAGCCGTTTTTTAAAAACAGTTTGTCCGGTCCGGATTTACATCGTTACATATGGACATGTTCAACACGCAAACGGTTAATAAAAACGCCGCTTATTAAAAACACTATTGTTCGGTCCCAATGTGTTTTTAATAAGCGGCGACTACTGTACTACAGTCATAATCACGTCGAAGACATCGCAGATTCGGGGAATAATTAGAGGAGAAAACACCTTACCCTCTCTCGGTGAGTCCAAGTCTCTCCAGACAGTAACTGCACCAGTCCACCCACACACGAATCTCGACGCCAGTGCACTGCTTCCACACGACAGCAACGCAAGTAGATCTCGGTCTGCTGGTTCTAGAAGGCTGTCTCGTTGACGCGGCTGGGTCCTAGCTGATCCACATCAGAGTACGTAGAGGCATTTCAGTCCACTGGGTCGACGGCTCTCGAAGACGCTCCTGTAGCTTGACCTCCTCATAGCACGCCGTCATTTGTCCACTAAGTTGAACGCAGCTCCACCAACCAGTCCTACTCCTACTGTCCTAGCATCCAATGCTATACTCTTGTGTAGTGATTCACACTCGCACACACGTAATGATAGCAGAGTAGCATCTCGTACGTGAATAGCTGACACAGCTACTGCCTTTCGTATCTGCCCTCAGACATGAGCACAATACTTGTCCAATCTGGACGTTCAACGATATTCTGACTCCGGGTCCATATAAAACGTGCACCGGCGCTATCGGCGCTATCGGCGACTATCGGCGACTACCGGCGACTATCGGCGACTATCGGCGACTATCGGCCCAGCTAAAGTTGAAACATAGTGGCTAGCTTATACTTATAGAACTCGTACTTACGTCAAATCGCCGTAGTTTGATGTTTAATTCGTCCGCTGAACGTTGCCAAGACTAATGAGATCGCCGTAGTTTGACTGTTACGTCCCTTCGTGATGCGGTCGCTTCTGTGTAGCGGTCCGAAAGCTTAGTTGAATTTGTTTGGTTTTTGGCGACCCATGTGTCTCAAAATTGAGTAGAAGTATTTTGAGGGTATTGGGATATCGAAACATCGTTTCCAGTGTCCCCATAAGTACCTTTTGGGGAAGGCCCAGTGGTTTTTTGAGAGCCCACCCAAGTGCACATAGAGGCCAAGATGGGGTCAAACTACATCTGTAAGATGGTTCGATGCAGAATGCGCTACTCTCAAACAGGAAGCTAGAAAGGCTCTGGCTCAGTTCAGGGATTCTTGTGCTGTCAATGACAAAAATGCCTATACCCTCACAAGAAAATTATTTAAAGAAACCATGCGGAAGAAAAAGCGTGAGTCCACAGATTCAGTGTGCAATGAACGCATTAAGAAATCTGCGAACTCGAATACATTTTGGACTCTAGTGTGCCAAGCTTCACCTGGGAGGACGGGAATGCCCGATATTGGCATAGACACATGGGAGGAGCATTTTAAACACTTGTTCAGTCTTACCAGGAGTGCCCAATGGCACGTCTTCACTGCTGATGGAGGGGGTGGGGTCGTAGTAGATGAATACTTTTTAAAAAAATTATTTACTGAAAGAAAGAAACAGACGGGGTGGGTGGGGGATGGAGGCATACACAGTGGTTCTCATCAACATCAATCATCAGCATCAATCATCAGCATCAATCATAGCATCAATATTCAGCATCACTCATCAGCATCAATCAACAATCATCTAAATAAAAAGAACAGCAAAGGATGAAGTCTACTGAGTAGTCAAGGGTGTATGGGAATGGGTGGGTTTATATATATATACACACACATATATATATATATATATATGTGTGTGTGTTTTTAATAGAGGGGGTTTATCTCCTTCTAGCCGAAAAAAGAACGAAAGAGAAGGAGATGTATTATAAGTTGTTAAGAGAGAAAGAGTGAGAGAGAGAGAGAGAGAGGGGGGGGGGGGGGGGGGAGGGGCGTATATGAAGGGTATGCAAAATAAGAAAAGTAAGGGCATCTGATGGTGAAGAAGGAATGTTAGGAATGCTGGTCGAGTTGGAATGATGGGGATTTCCCAGCGCCGAATTGTGTCGAGTGGCATTTCCAGTACAAATCAATGTACTGTAATGCACAGTATATTAATTCATTTTATAAAATTGTTCCATTTGGTCTTAAAATGTTCAAGGGTCTGGCCGATTTTTGCGCTATATTTTTCTATTTGAATCACCTGTATTATGCATTTGGTCAAATCTTGAATATTTGTTTTTTCCTCCTTCTGCTTACAATAATAAATATGTTTTCTAGTTAGGGTCAATATGTGATTTACTGCTTTACTTCCCTGCAAAGCTCCAAATAATTTTTCGGAAGTGTTGAATTTGACAACCTGATCTAGTTTCTGAGATATAAACAATTCAATATTGTCCCAGAGAATATTGGTAAATGGACAATGGAGAAAAACATGTTCTAATGTCTCCAGTCAGACATTCCCTTCTCACACACTGTTAGAGACCTGGGCATCATGATCGACGAAGACCTCACGATGAAGGCCCATGTGAGTGCTGTGGTAAGCGGATCTTACTTCCACATCCGGTCCCTGGGTAAGCTGCGGAACATCCTTACGGACAGGGCTGCAACTACCATCGCAGTGGCCTTAGTCATCTCCAAGATTGACTATGCAAACGGCTGTCTTTGGGGCCTCCCTGTCCAGCAGCTCGACCGACTCCAGCGTGTTCTGAACACGGCGGCAAGGATTGTGTCTAGGACCAAAAAGACCGACCACATCACTCCAGTCCTCCGCAAGCTCCATTGGCTCCCAGTCATGAAGAGAGTGGACCACAAGGTGCTCTCCCTGTGCTATAAGCGTGTGCACGATCCAACTTTCCCCCAGTACCTCAGAGACATCATCCCTCTCCACAACCCCCCCAGATGTCTTCGCTCTGCTTCCCAGTCACTGCTGGCTCCACCCAGTAGGGCCGGCCACATAGGGAAGCGCTTGGGTCGCCGCTCGTTCTCCTACTGTGGTCCAACCCTGTGGAATGCGCTCCCCCAGAACATGCGAGAAGCGAAGTCACTAAAGGACTTCAAGAGCACTCTGAAGACTCACCTTTTCTGACTTGGGATCTGTGTAAATAGTCTCAAATGAAAGGACATACCTGACTGAAAGACTGTGCACCAGTCTCTGTTTTGTTAACTTTTTCTCCCTTCCCCCAATCTCCTGCGCCTTGAGCATGCTGCCAGCATGGATATGTGCGCCATATAAGTGGACATCATCATCATCATCATCATCATCATCTCTCGTTCGTTTCTACACATGCTGAACCTGTCGTCGTTTGATAGTCGTATTGCTTTTAGAAATACATTAGTAGGCAGGATTCTGTGTAAAAGCTTGAACTGAAATGATCTTGTCCGTGTGTCTGGGTTGGCCCATTTATTTATTGTGTGATACTTCTTCCATGGAAGGTTGTAGTCGGACAGGTTTCTTGACCATTTTTCATGTCCTGCAGGTAAAGAGTTATTTTTTGTGAGATTGTCATAGAAAAAAGTAATGCCTCTCTTTGCTTTGGTTTCCAATATTTCCTTAATTGGAGGAGATCTGGGAATATCTAGCATAGATTGATTACAGTTACGTGTGAGGATATCTTTCCATCTCCCCGGGATATTATGCACTATTCTGTTGTATAATAAAAAATTGCCATTAATCTGGTATTGTGACCTCATTTCAGAAAATAATTTTGGTTGACCTTTCACATTGACGATATCTCTGACTGAATTTATGCCAGCGTTGTACCACTCAAGGTTGAACAAGTACTTATCCTTCAGGAAAGGATTGTTCCACAAAGATTGAGAGAGGACCTGTTCTACCGTTGATGGTTGATCCAATTTGGTTAATATCTCATTCCAATGGCTGAAAACTTCTTCCAAAATGGATTCAGTCCTGCGATGATTTCAGGGTCGATTCAGCCTCCTGTCTTCACATTTATGGTCCGTAAAAGATATATAGTTGCGTGTGAAGTTATCCTGCAGTAAGCGTCTCATCCAAGTCAATTTTAGAGCTTTGTCAAAGCTATCTACATCTATCATTCCCAATCCCCCCTCACTGCATTCTTTTATCATTATATCTCTCTTTATTTTGCTAGGTTTACCGTTCCAGAGAAACTGGAAGCATGTTTTGTTGATTTATTTTATTATATTGTCTGGGGGTCGAGGAATGTTTATCAGATAATAAGTCAATTTAGAGAGTGCTAGTGTTTTTATGATTTTGACTTTTCCGATGAGTGTGAGGTTTCTCCCTCTCCATGCTTTGAGGATATTCTTTACTTTTCCTACAAGTCCTTCATAGTTTAATTTAGGGACATCCAATATGCTGGCGGAGAATGTGATTCCAAGAACTTTAAAAGGACCTTGATTCCAATCTAAATTGTAGTCTGTGCATATTTGCGTTTTGGAATTACTCAGAGATCCAAACCACACCAATCTTGTTTTCTCAATGTTTACTTTAAGCCCTGATATGCTTTCAAAGTACTTCAATGTTTCTAGTGTTGCTTTTAGTGATCCTTCACTACCGTCGAGGAAAAATTCTGTATCATCTGCATACTGGGCTATCTTATGCTCTTTTCCGTTAATTGTTATTCCCCGGATTTGTTCATTTTTATGACAGAGGGTATTCAGAATTTGAGCACCAATGAGAAAGAGAAAACTTGCAATTGGATCACCTTGTCTACAGCCTCTGGAAATAGATATGGACTTGGTCAGGTAGCCATTCTGCAACACCCGAGCAGATGAATTATTGTTGAGCGTTTCAATCCATCTCATGAATGACTGTCCAAATCCAAACATTTTTAGACAGTCTAAAATAAAGTTTCTTGATATAGTATCGAAAGCTTTTTCAAAATCCACGAGTACAAGGAGGCCAGGAATTTGTTTTTTTGAAGTGTAGTGCAATGTATCGTATAGTAGTCTTATATTTTCACCTATATATCTTCCTTTTAAGAAGCCCTTTTGCTCTGTACTAATAATAGAACCAAGAACTTTTCTAAGTCTGTTGGCAATACAGGTAGAGGCAATTTTATAAACAGTATTGAGGAGTGATATTGGGCGCCAATTTTTGAGGTAGTTTCTGTCTTTGTCCGGTTTTGGTATACATGTAATAACTCCTTCTCTTTGTACAAAGGAGAATTGTTTATCGTCATATGATTCATTAACTGCTTGTAGAATTATTTTGCCGAAGTCTTTCCAGAAGAATTTGAAAAATTCTATCGGATAGCCATCCGAACCGGGTGTCCGATTGTTTTTCATGGCTTTCACTGCTTGAGCCATTTCTTCGTACTGTATTTTACCTTCAAGAGCTTCACGGTCTTCATCATCTATCACACGGATTTCATTCTTATTAATGGTTTTATACCACTGACTATTTTGACTGTGAATTCCATTATATAGGTTTTTATAATAGTTGTGCACTTCATCCAGAATTTTGCTTGGTTCAATTATTTCCTGGCCATCCGATTGTATTAGTTTGTTTATTCTCTTCTCAGTATAGTTGCGCTTTTCCAAGTGGAAAAAATAAGCATTGTTTTTTCTCCCTTTTCATACCAACGTATTCGAGATCGTATCATTAAACCTTCCGTCTTACTTTTTCTTATTTCTTCAAGTTGTTTTTGGCTTTTCTTAAGTGCCTTAATCGCTGCTGTGTTTGTAACACTCTTTTCGTCGTTAGTTGCTTGATGCAATCGTTTTATTTCTTCATTTAATTTGTTTTCTCTCTCATTGTTTTCTTTCTTTAATCTATGGGCGTATTGGATTGTTTTCCCTCTTATAGCCATAAGTGTTGTATCCAAAAACAGCTTCCAAGGAATTATGAGCTGCAGATTATCATGCGAAATGTTCTTGAGACCCCTTCTGTCGTAAGGAAGTGCAGCATATAGTTCAATACATTCCTGTAGGGTATTTTTAACTACTTGTGTATATTCTTCATTTCGAAGCAGGGAGGTATTAAATTTCCAAAGACCTTTTCCTCTCTTCTCCCATTTTGTATTTATAGTAAGAGAAACCATAGAGTGGTCGGTTCTATATCCAGGTTCAATATCTACTTTTTGAACCAATGGTTCGAGATTCTCAGAGACTGCTTTTCAGAGTTTTCAGTTTGCCATGTAAATTTTTTATTTACTGTCTTTGTTGTGCTTACGCCAGAAGTCAACAAGACCAAATTCCTGCATTTTTTCCAACAGTACAGATCGAGCTCTTTTGTTGCAGATTTGTTTATAGTTGTAATAGTCTTTTTGGGGATCTATTACCAGATTCCAGTCGCCTCCCAGAATAATAGATCTATTACCCATCTCATCTATTTCACGAAAAAGTTCTGTGAAGAAATTCGGATCATCCCGGTTAGGCCCATATACACTACATATAGTTATGTTTTGCTCTTGAATAGTCACATCAGCCATTACATAATTTCCTCCTTGATGTATACGAGAATTATTTATTTTGTACTCAAAAGTGTTATTAAATAGTATGGCTGTGCCTCTCGAGTTGGAGCTGTAGGGAGCTATTTGCCTTCAACTCCCCATTCCATAAGTATTGTGCGAGCTTTTTCTTTGTCTAAATGGGTGTCCTGCAGGAAAATTATCGCAGGTGTTTTGAATCTCAAGTAGTCTAGAACATCTCTTCTTTTTCTACGATCCGCCAGACCCCGACAATTCATTGTAAGTATCTTGATGTATTGAGTCGTCATTTAAATTCTCTATCGCTTTTGCAGTAGTCGTACACCTTCTTTAGAATTTCAAAATCTATTGATTAGTTATTTTTGATTATCTCGACACAATTTTTGGCCAAAGCAAAAATAGGGAGACAGGAACGAGAAGAAATGTCCATCTGAAGGTTAAAAAAAGGCATATAGAATATAGTAGTAGATGAAGACTTAGATGCTCCAATCATGGAAAGAGAGGTGCAATGGGCCATCATGAGGCTGAAAGGGAGGAGGGCTCCGGGAGTCGATGAAATCTCAAGTGACCTGCTAAAGTTAGCTGGTGGTCAGGTTTTGCCTTTTCTCACTGCATTATTTGCGAAACTTTACGAAGGGCAATACTTTCCTCCCAAATGGAGTCGCTCAGTCATCATTCCTCTGTTCAAAGCCGGGGACAAGCTTGATCGTGGCATCTCCCTGCTTAGCGTGATGAGCAAACTGTTTCTGTCCATCCTGACTGAACGCCTGAAAACTTGGGCTGAAGATGGGAACAAGATTTGCTACGAACAGGCAGGCTTTCGATCTGAGCATTCCACGATCGACCATATTTTTACGCTGCACTCCGCAATAGTTAAAAATGTCTACGGCTGTGGCAGGGGCAAACTTTACGCAGCTTTTATTGATTATAGAAAGGCTTTCGACTCAGTGGACCGAACCTACCTTTGGAAGGTATTGTCATGGAGCGGAGTGTCGACGAAGTTCATCAACATGCTGAAAGCTGTTTATTCTCAGGTGCAGGCCTGCGTCAGATGGAACTGGGCTCACTCAGATTTGTTTAACTGTCCAGCCGGTGTAAGGCAAGGGGCAAGTGAGTCGCCGATACTATTTTCCCTTTACATTTCCTACGCAGCAACCTTTGTGCGAGAACGGGGTCTACATGGAATACAGCTTCTACCAGGATCGAACGAGATATTCTTCCTTTTGTATGCTGATGACGTGGTGCTTCTGTCAACTACACCAGCCGGCTTACAAAACCAAATTAACAATCTTGAAGTAATATCAAAAGAACTGGGACTGGTCGTGAACACCGAAAAAACCAAAGGGATGGTCTTCAGACGAGGGGGTCACCTGGCGAAGAGGGAAAATGGTTTTTGGGGGGTTCACAATTGGAAATTGTAAACAAATACAAATATTTGGGTCACGTTTTTACCACTAAATTGTCAGTCTCAGTAGCACTAGAGCACCAACTGGTTAAGGCAAAGCAGAAGGTTGCACAGCTGCTAAAAACAATGTGGAGTCTTCACAGCCTGAACACTTTCGTCTTTTTTAAACTGTTCGATGCCCAGGTAGCCCCTGTCCTCTTGTATGGGGCGGAACTGTGGGGGCTATCGAAACAGGATGTCATCGAAAAGGCGCACATGTTTGCATGCAAACGCTTTTTAAATGTAGACGTGAGATCTCCCAGTGCTATGGTCTATGGAGAAACTGGAAGATATCCGGTAACTGTGACGGCGATGTTAAGGTCTGTAAAGTACTGGTTGAGACTGTCCAAAATGCCAACCGATAGACTGCCGAAACAGGCATACCTAATGCTATGTAATAGTAAACTGTCAGCAGATGTGAACTGGGCTACAGCAATAATGGAACTCCTGGCTAAGATGGGTTTTAATTTTGTATGGTTGAATGGTGGATGCATGAACGAAAAAGGCTTTTTGAAGGCACTCAGATAGAGGCTGCTAGACTGCTTCAGGCAGGAATGGAATGCTGAGATCGGCGCAAGTAAACGTTTTAGATTCTGAAGAATAACACAGACAAAACGAGCGTAGTTGTATACAGACTAGGTGGATGTGAAAGATGGTATCTAGGTGACGTACAACTGGAAGTGGTTAGCGATTACAAGTATCTCGGCAACATACTTTCAACGAAAGTATGCTGTAAAGAGACACAATGATTTGGCTTGTAGAGCAAGAGCTGTTCTTTTTCTGTGGACTAAGATATTGATACATATTTCACAGGTAACACCAGATGTGTATTTTAAAGTGTTTGATGCACAAATTCAGCCGATTCTTTTGTATGGAGCTAAAATCTGGGGAATGTATGATTTCCATACGGTAGAAAATGTACATCTACAGGCTCTGATAAGTTTTCTTAACGTTTCTTCACGAACCCCTAATGATATGGTCTATGGAGACACTGGGCGTTTTCCTCTGTCTATCAATGCCAAGTTACGTAGTATCAAGTACTGGCTTAAAATCTTGATGATGGACGAAAGTAGGTTACCCTTTAGAGTTTATCAGATGATGCTGTGTACACCGAAACATGAAGATTTTTGGGCAACCAAAATCAAAAAGATACTTGTAGAATGTGATTATGAAAATGTATGGTCAAACCAGCGGGTTACCAATGAGACAGCGCTTCTGAAAAACATCAGAGGAAAACTCATTAGCAGATTTTGTACTGACTGGGAAATGCGAGAACAGAACAGTAGTAGATATTCCTTCTATAGACTCTTCAATATATCTTTTGGAACAGAACAGTACCTATACGATATAGATTTAAAAAAAGGATTTAGAGATATTTATATACGTTTCAGGATGAGAATTACGGATTTATTCAGTCACAAATACAGATACACGACAGGTGATGGCATTAATTTGTGTCCGCTCTGCAGAGAAAGAGAAGAAACAGAGACTCATTTTCTAATCTATTGCCATACATTACACGATTTAAGGGAACGTTTCTTATTTGTTTCTTTAGATTTGAACGTCGATGAACCGGTAAAGCGCCTAATGTTCAGTAAACTCATGAAGACTATAAGAGCAACTAGTATGTTTTTGTATAAGTCATTTAAATGTAGACAGGATGCGCTCGATTCTGCGGAGCGAGACAGCTTTTATATTTGTTAAGTAATATTCTCGCAAGTATTGACACTGTCCTATAGAAATAGATTGACACTGTATATTTGAAATGCATTGACTTGTACTTACAATGTATACTTGAAAGGGACCGGTGGCCCATTCAATAAATCCGTTCGTTCGTTTGTTCGTTCGTTCGTTCTCTGTCCGTCTCTCTCTCTCTCTCTCTCTCTCTCTCTCTCTCTCTCTCTCTCTCTCTCCCTCTCTCCTCCCTCTCTCTCTCCCTCTCTCTCTCTCTCTCTCTCTCTCTCTCTCTCTCTCTCTCTCTCCCTCTCTCTCTCTCTCTCTTTCTCTCTCTCTCTCTCTCTCTCTCTCTCTCTCTCTCTCTCTCTCTCTATCTCTCTCTCTCCCTCATGCCCGCTTTGACTGCCATCGTTTCCCTTCCCCGAGGCTGACTCTAGGTGCATGCCCTCTCTCTGCCACACCGAGGCTGACTCTAGGTGCATGCCCTCTCTCTTCCACACCGAGGCTGACTCTAGGTGCATGCCCTCTCTCTTCCACACCGAGGCTGACTCTAGGTGCATGCCCTCTCTCTGCCACACCGAGGCTGACTCTAGGTGCATGCCCTCTCTCTTCCACACCGAGGCTGACTCTAGGTGCATGCCCTCTCTCTGCCACACCGAGGCTGACTCTAGGTGCATGCCCTCTCTCTGCCACACCGAGGCTGACTCTAGGTGCATGCCCTCTCTCTTCCACACCGAGGCTGACTCTAGGTGCATGCCCTCTCTCTGCCACACCGAGGCTGACTCTAGGTGCATGCCCTCTCTCTTCCACACCGAGGCTGACTCTAGGTGCATGCCCTCTCTCTGCCACACCGAGGCTGACTCTAGGTGCATGCCCTCTCTCTTCCACACCGAGGCTGACTCTAGGTGCATGCCCTATCTCTTCCACACCGAGGCTGACTCTAGGTGCATGCCCTCTCTCTTCCACACCGAGGCTGACTCTAGGTGCATGCCCTATCTCTGCCACACCGAGGCTGACTCTAGGTGCATGCCCTCTCTCTTCCACAGCTCAACTGCCATCGTTTCCCTTCACCGAGGCTGACTCTAGGTGCATGCCCTCTCTCTTCCACAGCTCAACTGCCATCGTTTCCCTTCACCGAGGCTGACTCTAGGTGCATGCCCTCTCTCTTCCACACCGAGGCTGACTCTAGGTGCATGCCCTATCTCTTCCACACCGAGGCTGACTCTAGGTGCATGCCCTCTCTCTTCCACACCGAGGCTGACTCTAGGTGCATGCCCTCTCTCTGCCACACCGAGGCTGACTCTAGGTGCATGCCCTCTCTCTGCCACACCGAGGCTGACTCTAGGTGCATGCCCTATCTCTTCCACACCGAGGCTGACTCTAGGTGCATGCCCTCTCTCTTCCACACCGAGGCTGACTCTAGGTGCATGCCCTCTCTCTGCCACACCGAGGCTGACTCTAGGTGCATGCCCTCTCTCTGCCACACCGAGGCTGACTCTAGGTGCATGCCCTCTCTCTGCCACACCGAGGCTGACTCTAGGTGCATGCCCTATCTCTGCCACACCGAGGCTGACTCTAGGTGCATGCCCTATCTCTGCCACACCGAGGCTGACTCTAGGTGCATGCCCTCTCTCTGCCACAGCTCAACTGCGAGGGCTGCGAGTACGAGCTACTGGAGGTGCTGCTGGAGACGGGGCTGCTGAGGGCAGTCCGCCATGTGACAGTGCAGTTCCACCTGAAACTTCCGGGACTGGAGCGTCTGGAGGAACGCTACTGCGCCATCCAGACTCTGCTGCTGCGCACCCATCAGCCGCGCTGGCAGTTCCGCTTCACCTGGCAGCAGTGGCAGCTCAGTCTTTGAGTGGGACAGCTGTGCTGCCTCCCGCCAGACAGAAGGGCTCGGATCCTGTGCCGGGCCTCTGACGGTGTTTTTTACCTCCGTCAGGGAGGTTATGTTTTACCCTCGGTTTGTTAGTTAGTTAGTTAGACAGTTAGTCAGTTAGTTATTTAGTTAGTCAGTTAGTTATTTAGTTAGTTAGTTAGTCAGTTAGTTATTTAGTTAGTTAGTCAGTTAGTTATTTAGTTAGTTAGTTAGTTATTTAGTTAGTTAGTCAGTTATTTAGTTATTTAGTCAGTTAGTTATTTAGTTAGTTATTTGCCCCACCCCCCAAATTTAAAAATTCACAACGGATTCTTAAGAAATTTTGTGCAAATCAGGTTTTTACAAGTGAAAGCATCCATCAAATTGTGGAGCATATCTGTTGTATCATTTTGGAAATACAAGCGTTAAGAAAAATGTTATATGCATCATTACGTTGATGTCATACTATTGATGTCACCGGCGCATGCGTTCCGCACTCACAGACCTCTAGCAGACGCTAAAATGAACTAAACTATACAGGTCAAGGGAGGCAAATCGCGGCGTCCTTGGCGGAGGTGTGTGCTCTTAGAAGTGTTCTTTGGTTAGAATCATTTTTACGAATGTCACCTACAGCGGATCGGGTTCGGGTGTCATCGGTAAATTCCGTCGAGTGTTTCGTCATTTCCATTCAAACAGGCTGCTATCTCTTTGCAGAATCTCAATATATATATATATATATATATATATATATATATATATATATATATATATATATATATATACGACTCGTGTAACATGCCCTTTAAAGTATCAGTGCGTTTTACGGTTGCCTAGTGCGCTTCGTCTGCTTTGTATTGGTGTTTTTCATGCATAGTGCGGTTTTTCATGCAATATTATGAGGGATGCACGTGGAATTACGTGTATGGTGTTTATCCCGTGCAAGGATGGCCAGTTGGGGGCCGTTTGCACGGTAATGTGAACACTCGTAAAGTATTTAACATGGGGATTGATGGGAGTAGAGGCAGGTGATTTTGAGCTTGGAGAAAGGTTGATGGATTTCTGTGCTTGATGGGGGAGTCTGAGGGGAAGATGAGCGTTTGAGTGTCGGCAAAGGCCGTGGGCGAGGTGCAGTCCGTTGCTGGGAATTGGTTGGAGATACCGGCGTTGGCCAAGGGTCACAGGAGTTGGCGCCTGTTGTTGGCGTGTGAGGGGGTTTGTAGGAGTCTGTGATAATGCCAGGGTTTTGTTGGTGTTTTCGTGTCTTTTGTGTGTATGATTACAGAAGTTGGCGCCTGTTGTTGGCGTGAGAGGGGGTTTGTCTGAGTCTGTGAGATTGCCGGGGTTTTGTTGGTGTTTTCGGATCTTTTGTGTGTATGAGTTGTGATTGCCTAGAGAGAGCTTTCCCCGATTGGATTATCGTCTTCGGTATTTGTTGTGTGGAGGCGCATAGACCGGCTTGCTTACGCGGGTTTGTGTTTGTTCGCTTTCTTTGCAAGTGTCGGGTTGTATTGTGTTAAATGTAATTAAATTCACTTTTCTTAATTTGCACTTGTTGTGATCCTCTGTAATTGTACATTCGCGTGTGGAGTGTATACGAGTACTGTTTTGGGTAATAAATGTCGTCGATTGACATGTGGTTGTTTATCATGGTGGATTGACGAGCCTAAACACCGGCACCAGGTGGCGAAGTCTACCTTTGGTGTGTGTGTGTGTGTGTGTGTGTGTGTGTGTGTGTGTGTGTGTGTGTGTGTGTGTGTGTGTGTGTGTGTGTGTGTGTGTGTGTGTGTGTGTGTGTGTGTGTGTGTGTGTGTGTGTGTGTGTGTCTGTGTGTCTGTGTTTGTGTGTGTATGTGTGTGTGTGTGTGTATGTATGTGTGTATGTGTGTGTGTGTGTGTGTGTGTGTGTGTAGGTGTGTGTGTGTGTGTGTGTGTGTGTGTGTATTATATATTATTAGTCCCACTGAGCAGTAAATGTTTTGCATAACTTTAGAGATTAGCGAGACACACAAAATAGTCGCACAATGAAATATAGATGACAAGCGTAGATATACCGTCACTCCATTTTGATTTTTGACTCACATGCGAAGCAAAATTGAGTCTATGTACTCACCCGTGTCGTCCGTCCGGGCGTCCGGACGTCCGTGAAAAACTTTAACGTTGGCTTTTTCTCGGAGACTATTAAGTCTATCAACACCCAATTTGGCATGATGGTGTATGATGACAAGGCCTCAAAAAATATACACAGTGACTTGTCCTTGCTTCAAGGTCAAAGTCGCAGGGGCCATAAATGTTGTCTAAAAAACAACCATTTTTCATATTTTCTCAATTTTCTCTGAAGTTTTCGAGATTGGATACCTGACCTATATATGGTATATAGGGCAAAGTAATCCCTATTATTTGATACCAGATTGGTTGACCTTGATTCAAGGTCAAGGTCACTGGAGCTCTTCAAAGTTGGATTGTATACATATTTTGAAGTGACCTTGACCCTGAACTATGGAAGATAACTGTTTCAAACTTAAGAATTATGTGCGGCACATGTTATACTTTTATCATGAGACACATTTGGTCACATATCATCAAGGTCAAGGTCACTTTGACCCTTATGAAATGTGACCAAAATGGGGTAGTGAACCACTAAAAGTGACCATATCTCATGGTAGAAAGTGCCAATAAGCACCATTGTGCTTCCTATGTCTTGAATTAACAGCTTTGTGTTGCATGACCTTGAATGAACTTGACCTTGGGTCAAGGTCACATGTATTTTGGTAGGAAAAATGTTTAAAGCATTTCTTAGTGTATGATGTCATTGGTAGGTTTAGTTGTTTGACCTTGACCTTGAAGGTCATCTGAAGGTCAAGGTCATATAAAGGTCAAGGTCAAGCATGGGAGTCGTATGGGCTTTGCCCTTCTTGTTTCTTAACAATTTGCCACCAGAACGTCTTGACAGTTTGTTTTGAGGAGAGAAACAAACATCCTACATAGAGCGCGTTAGAAATAAACATGAATTACACATATGAATATTATGTTTTCGTAGCTTCTGTTGTGATATGTGCAGAGCTGTTTTATCTGGCGCCCGTGGATGTCTGCCTGGACCTTATCATTACTTACATTGAGTAAATGCTAACACGGATTTATTCTTGGGGAAGACTATATTCTGCCGGTAGGTTTCGCAGTAGCTTCTGCATTTTTAATAAGTCTTAACACTTGTCACTGTCTGCAAAAGATTTTCAATGGGAGAGTTCGTTTGACGTCGGAACCCGATCTCTCCGAAGCCGCCCGAATCGTTCCGCTATGTGCAGTCACGTGACAACCAGTTTGAAGGGTTGGGAAGTTCCTGTAAATACGTTTTGTCTTTTTGCTTTGGCCCGTCGTAGACGTTGAACCAAAGCTACCCACACAAGGTTGCAGCCAGTATAGCCAGTGCCGTGGTTTTATCCCTGGGACGGAGAAATCTGGGTTTATTTAGATATATTGACAACCATATATTTTTAATTGCTGCTGCTGCTGCTGCTGCTGCTGCTGCTGCTGCTTGATTTAAGCGCCCTTCCGCAACCGAGGGACCGGAGGTAAAATTTATAATCGTCGTGTATACAGCCCAGCGCATAGCGATAATTTGGATACTTTGGCGAAATTAGTTAATCTGTTCATGTGAGTCCGAAGTGATTAAGTAGTGATAGACGTGTTTTCTTCTTCGATTAAACCTTATTTATCTCTATCGTGGTGAGCCCGACACAAGGGAGAAAACCCATGTTTTACCGGTTTCCACTGAACTTCTTCAGTGCCCCAAAACTTCTCTCTGAATTTCGCATGGTCTGATGGACGACATTCCAATATGTTTTGCAGTCTCTGGACTGAAGTCAGAGGGAAAAAAATACAGTGACACGTGCCTACGTCATAAGCGATTTGGGTACGCCTACCTATGGCACGTGGTGAACTTACTACTCTGCCTTTCCTTCTTATTCGTTCTACTTTCTCTCGCTCCAAGATGGCTTGCTTGGCGCCTGTCCAGTCAAACGCTTTGGTCAGTCCTGATCGTCTCTCAGATCTGTTAAATGCGACCCGCCACTTCAAAACCTTTCCCAACGATGCTGGTATCTGTAGATCTTTTCTCATAAATCTCATACAACGCTGAGAGATCAACACTGCTGAAGTTATGAAGATTTGAAGATAGTTGTATTGCCAGTGGCAATTTTGAAAAAATGGCTTCCTCCGAAGTTTTCCCACCACGTATGCTGCATAGTGGGCGTGCATGCACAGCGAGAAAAACTTGAATGACACAAAAGCAAGCGTATTTTTCGGGCAAACATTTTGAGAACATAAAAAGTTTGTGCACCTGGTGTGCAAATAAAACAAATAACACTGACACATATTAACTCTTTATCACCTATATCTGGATGTAGCGTAAATCGCTTTCCGCGAGCAAGGACTAGTTTTTTGTCACTTAATGCTTATGCTTTAATCTTTTTCATATAACCAACTTTAGGTCTACATAAAGAAGCGTTTTGCTTCTCACCTTGTAAAGTGTACATAGCCACTGTTTAATGTAAGTTCTTGTAAATTTTTCGAACTGAGTGTTATAGCATATTTTCTAGTTAATACATTATTCATATATATCTTTGTACAAAATCTCTTCACTTTTACCATGTAACTTATTGGCCCTTTTATAGGAAGCGCTTTTGTACTTTCAGTATCTTCTAATTGTAAACCGGATGTAAACATTTTCTCTATGGTAACACAGTATATTTTTCAACAACAACAAAATACACGAAGCATTTACGCACTTACGTATGCTGGCATGTACATCGACTTGGCGACAAGCAGGGATAGGATGCTCCAGTCACAACTCATTCTGAAATGTACAGGAAAAACAATTCATGCTTCGCCTCTTTCTAGTTCATGAATGTACGTAGTGGAACAGTTTGCGCGTATGAAATGAGAGAGAGAGAGAGAGAGAGAGAGAGAGAGAGAGAGAGAGAGAGAGAGAGAGAGAGAGAGAGAGAGAGAGAGAGAGAGAGACGGGACGGGACGGGACCGGACCGGACAGGACCAGACCAGACCAG
>JAWQFJ010001250.1:70000-77500 GCA_034096865.1 Theodoxus fluviatilis
GCCTATCAGCCTTTGCAGGTTATGTAAGGCCATTCAGCACAAAAATCACGAGAACAGTTTAGAGTAAATGCAAAGGAAGTCACGGTGTCCCTAGTTATTCGGCTCTTACGAATCGCGTAGGGAGACGCGGTGGGTCAATTCTTACCCCGAACCCTCAGGGGGAAAGGAAGGAAGGAAGGAAGGAAGAAAGGAAGGAAGAAAGGAAGGGGAAGAAAGGAAGGAAGAAAGGAAGGAAGAAAGGAAGGAAGAAAGGAAGGAAGAAAGGAAGAAAGAAAGGAAGGAAGGAAGAAAGGAAGGAAGAAAGGACGGAAGAAAGGAAGGAAGAAAGGAAGGAAGGGTGTTTGTACAGCCTATCAGCCTCTGTAGGCAATGTAAGGCCGTTTGACAACGAAAATCACTAGAGCAGATTATAGTAAGATACATCTAGTCCTTCGCCTTTTTGAATCCTGTAGGCGCATGCAAGGGATATATTCTTAGGCCCAACCCATAGAGGTTAGCTCGATGAGAACGCTGAAGAAATAAGCAAGCTTTTGGAGGAGAAACCCGATGATTTCATCTTTTCAAACACCTGCATATATAGGGCTCATACAGAAGTGGGGGTTACGCAGGACATCAGATGTGACCACAAGGCAAGCAAAGCCCAGCATCATATGGATAACATTACTCAGGAGCACCCTTCGGCTCGCTGAAAAGAACTGGCTACAAATCTCCCAATTCCAGCACGCACTACCCATTTTCTTTCAGCAGGTGGCACCATGCTGCAAACAGAGAAAAGATCTTTGAGAGTTTGAACGTTGCTAAGGAAACTGCAGAAAGTGACAGAGTCAGCTCCTGTGAATCAGGCAAGCGAGACATTTACTCACGCCGTCACTCTTTCCTGCACTGTCTGGCGCTTGAGGTGGCGGTAGGGGACCTCCGTCTGGCACTGTCTGCTGCTCTGGGGGCAGTCCCCGGGGTCGTCCTCTGCTGCTTGGGTCCTTTTCAGCTGTTCGCCTCCATGTCTCTTTTGGTCCCCCTCTCATTCTCTTTCCCTGAGGTGTCCATCGTTGGGCCGTCCTGGGAATTGAGCTGGATGGAATGTCATAGCCATAGCCATTACTGAACCTGAATTGCGTCTACCACTGAGCTCACCCCTGACCTGTCTTGCAGGTCTTCATTGGAGATGATGTTTGGCCAGAAGACCTTGATGATTCTCACAGGGCATGGGTAGAGAGAACTTTCGTAGCTGTGTTTCTAAGTGTTAATGTGTCAAAACATATTGAAGTTCCCGAAATAGGCGAGGTCTGCAAGTTTATTGTTGTCTTTGTTTACGGTTGTGATAGGGTTAGAAAATGAAGGGATGGACAAAGGGAATGGGGGCAAGATAGGGAGGAGAGAGGCTATGAAATGACTCCTCTGTGCATAATGGCAGGCAGATCGTGCGATATCTATCTGTTGTCGAACGACTTCTGACAATATTTAACAACTCATAAGAAGTCCGTCTTGCCAGAAGATATGGTGAGTGAGTGGCGGGTGTACAGTATTGTTGTTGTTGTTGTTGTTGTTGTTGTTGCTGTTTGATGCGTGTAATGCTGTTCTCTGGGATGGACATGGCGTCTGGTGACCTGTCCGGCAGTGCGAGTGGTTTGGGCTCGATCTTCCAGAGAGGTCTGATCACGTGGTTGCATGTGAATGATCCGACCCTGTCCCAGTGCCCCTCGGGAGTCACATGGTTGCCTGGGGTGGTCCCTGGCTGAATGACAAGAGTGGGGCCCTGGCTGAATGACAAGGCCCCTGGCTGAATGACAAGGCCCCTGGCTGAATGACAAGGCCCCTGGCTGAATGACAAGGCCCCTGGCTGAATGACAAGAGCGGGCCCCTGGCTGAATGACAAGGCCCCTGGCTGAATGACAAGGCCCCTGGCTGAATGACAAGAGCAGGCCCCTGGCTGAATGACAAGAGCAGGCCCCTGGCTGAATGACAAGAGCAGGCCCCTGGCTGAATGAGAAGAGCAGACCCCTGGCTGAATGACAAGAGCAGGCCCCTGGCTGAATGACAAGAGCAGGCCCCTGGCTGAATGACAAGGCCCCTGGCTGAATGACAAGAGCAGGCCCCTGGCTGAATGACAAGAACAGGCCCCTGGCTGAATGACAAGAGCAGGCCCCTGGCGGAATGACAAGGCCCCTGGCTGAATGACAAGGCCCCTGGCTGAATGACAAGGCCCCTGGCTGAATGACAAGGCCCCTGGCTGAATGACAAGAGCAGGCCCCTGGCTGAATGACAAGTGCAGGCCCCTGGCTGAATGACAAGAGCAGGCCCCTGGCTGTATGACAAGGCCCCTGGCTAAATGACAAGAGCAGGCCTTTGGCTGAATGACAAGAGCAGGCCCCTGGCTGAATGACAAGGCCCCTGGCTGAATGACAAGAGCAGGCCCCTGGCTGAATGACAAGAGCAGGCCCCTGGCTGAATGACAAGGCCCCTGGCTGAATGACAAGGCCCCTGGCTGAATGACAAGAGCAGGCCCCTGGCTGAATGACAAGAGCAGGCCCCTGGCTGAATGACAAGAGCAGGCCCCTGGCTGAATGACAAGGCCCCTGGCTGAATGACAAGGCCCCTGGCTGAATGACAAGGCCCCTGGCTGAATGACAAGGCCCCTGGCTGAATGACAAGAGCAGGCCCCTGGCTGAATGACAAGTGCAGGCCCCTGGCTGAATGACAAGAGCAGGCCCCTGGCTGTATGACAAGGCCCCTGGCTGAATGACAAGAGCAGGCCCTTGGCTGAATGACAAGAGCAGGCCCCTGGCTGAATGACAAAGCCCCTGGCTGAATGACAAGAGCAGGCCCCTGGCTGAATGACATGGCCCCTGGCTGAATGACAAGAGCGGGCCCCTGGCTGAATGACAAAGCCCCTGGCTGAATGACAAGAGCAGGCCCCTGGCTGAATGACAAGGCCCCTGGCTGAATGACAAGAGCGGGCCTCTGGCTGAATGACAAGAGCAGGCCCCTGGTTGAATGACAAGAGCAGGCCCCTGGCTGAATGACAAGGCCCCTGGCTAAATAACAAGAGCAGGCCCCTGGCTGAATGACAAGGCCCCTGGCTGAATGACAAGGCCCCTGGCTGAATGACAAGGCCCCTGGCTGAATGACAAGAGCAGGCCCCTGGCTGAATGACAAGAGCAAGCCCCTGGCTGAATGACAAGAGCAGGCCCCTGGCTGAATGACAAGGCCCCTGGCTGAATGACAAGAACAGGCCCCTGGCTGAATGACAAGAGCAGGCCCCTGGCTGAATGACAAGAGCAGGCCCCTGGCTGAATGACAAGGCCCCTGGCTGAATGACAAGAGCAGGACCTTGGCTGAATGACAAGAGCAGGCCCCTGGCTGAATGACAAGGCCCCTGGCTGAAAAACAAGAGCAGGCACCTGGCTGAATGACAAGAGCAGGCCCCTGGCTGAATGACATGGCCCCTGGCTGAATGACAAAGCCCCTGGCTGAATGACAAGAGCAGGCCCCTGGCTGAATGACAAGGCCCATGGCTGAATGACAAGAGCAGGCCCCTGGCTGAATGACAAGAGCATGCCCCTGGCTGAATGACAAGAGCAGGCCCCTGGCTGAATGACAAGGCCCCTGGCTGAATGACAAGAGCAGGCCCCTGGCTGTATGACAAGGCCCCTGGCTGAATGACAAGAGCAGGCCCCTGGCTGAATGACAAGAGCAGGCCCCTGGCTGAATGACAAGGCCCCTGGCTGAATGACAAGAGCGGGCCCTTGGCTAAATGACAAGAGCAGGCCCTTGGCTGATAGACAAGAGCAGGCCCCTGGCTGAATGACAAGAGCAGGCCCCTGGCTGAATGACAAGGCCCCTGGCTGAATGACAAGGCCCCTGGCTGAAGGACAAGAGCAGGCCCCTGGCTGAATGACAAGAGCAGGCCCTTGGCTGAATGACAAGAGCAGGCCCCTGGCTGAATGACAAGGCCCCTGACTGAATGACAAGGCCCCTGGCTGAATGACAAGAGCAGGACCCTGGCTGAATGACAAGAGCAGGCCCCTGGCTGAATGACAAGGCCCCTGGCTGAAAAACAAGAGCAGGCACCTGGCTGAATGACAAGAGCAGGCCCCTGGCTGAATGACAAGGCCCCTGGCTGAATGACAAGGCCCCTGGCTGAATGACAAGAGCAGGCCCCTGGCTGAATGACAAGGCCCATGGCTGAATGACAAGAGCAGGCCCCTGGCTGAATGACAAGAGCATGCCCCTGGCTGAATGACAAGAGCAGGCCCCTGGCTGAATGACAAGGCCCCTGGCTGAATGACAAGAGCAGGCCCCTGGCTGAATGACAAGAGCAGGCCCCTGGCTGAATGACAAGAGCGGGCCCCTGGCTGAATGACAAGAGCAGGCCCCTGGCTGAATGACAAGAGCAGGCCCCTGGCTGAATGACAAGAGCAGGCCCCTGGCTGAATGACAAGAGCAGGCCCCTGGCTGAATGACAAGAGCAGGCCCCTGGCTGAATGACAAGGCCCCTGGCTGAATGACAAGGCCCCTGGCTGAATGACAAGGCCCCTGGCTGAATGACAAGGCCCCTGGCTGAATGACAAGAGCAGGCCCGTGGCTGAATGACAAGAGCAGGCCCCTGGCTGAATGACAAGGCCCCTGGCTGAATGACAAGAGCAGGCCCCTGGCTGAATGACAAGGCCCCTGGCTGAATGACAAGAGCAGGCCCCTGGCTGAATGACAAGAGCAGGCCCCTGGCTGAATGACAAGAGCAGGCCCCTGGCTGAATGACAAGAGCAGGCCCCTGGCTGAATGACAAGAGCAGGCCCCTGGCTGAATGACAAGGCCCCTGGCTGAATGACAAGGCCCCTGGCTGAATGACAAGAGCAGGCCCCTGGCTGAATGACAAGAGCAGGCCCTGGCTGAATGACAAGAGCAGGCCCCTGGCTGAATGACAAGAGCAGGCCCCTGGCTGAATGACAAGAGCAGGCCCCTAGCTGAATGACAAGAGCAGGCCCCTGGCTGAATGACAAGAGCAGGCCCTGGCTGAATGACAAGGCCCCTGGCTGAATGACAAGAGCAGGCCCCTGGCTGAATGACAAGAGCAGGCCCCTGGCTGAATGACAAGGCCCCTGGCTGAATGACAAGGCCCCTGGCTGAATGACAAGAGCAGGCCCCTGGCTGAATGACAAGAGCAGGCCCCTGGCTGAATGACAAGAGCAGGCCCCTGGCTGAATGACAAGGCCCCTGGCTGAATGACAAGAGCAGGCCCCTGGCTGAATGACAAGAGCAGGCCCCTGGCTGAATGACAAGAGCAGGCCCCTGGCTGAATGACAAGAGCAGGCCCCTGGCTGAATGACAAGAGCAGGCCCCTGGCTGAATGACAAGAGCAGGCCCCTGGCTGAATGACAAGAGCAGGCCCCTGGCTGAATGACAAGAGCAGGCCCCTGGCTGAATGACAAGAGCAGGCCCCTGGCTGAATGACAAGAGCAGGCCCCTGGCTGAATGACAAGAGCAGGCCCCTGGCTGAATGACAAGAGCAGGCCCCTGGCTGAATGACAAGGCCCCTGGCTGAATGACAAGAGCAGGCCCCTGGCTGAATGACAAGGCCCCTGGCTGAATGACAAGAGCAGGCCCCTGGCTGAATGACATGGCCCCTGGCTGAATGACAAGAGCAGGCCCCTGGCTGAATGACAAGAGCAGGCCCCTGGCTGAATGACAAGGCCCCTGGCTGAATGACAAGAGCAGGCCCCTGGCTGAATGACAAGGCCCCTGGCTGAATGACAAGGCCCCTGGCTGAATGACAAGAGCAGGCCCCTGGCTGAATGACAAGGCCCCTGGCTGAATGACAAGGCCCCTGGCTGAATGACAAGAGCAGGCCCCTGGCTGAATGACAAGAGCAGGCCCCTGGCTGAATGACAAGGCCCCTGGCTGAATGACAAGAGCAGGCCCCTGGCTGAATGACAAGAGCAGGCCCCTGGCTGAATGACAAGAGCGGCCCTGGCTGAATGACAAGGCCCCTGGCTGAATGACAAGAGCAGGCCCCTGGCTGAATGACAAGAGCAGGCCCTGGCTGAATGACAAGAGCAGGCCCCTGGCTGAATGACAAGGCCCCTGGCTGAATGACAAGGCCCCTGGCTGAATGACAAGGCCCCTGGCTGAATGACAAGGCCCCTGGCTGAATGACAAGAGCAGGCCCCTGGCTGAATGACAAGAGCAGGCCCCTGGCTGAATGACAAGAGCAGGCCCCTGGCTGAATGACAAGGCCCCTGGCTGAATGACAAGAGCAGGCCCTGGCTGAATGACAAGAGCAGGCCCCTGGCTGAATGACAAGAGCAGGCCCCTGGCTGAATGACAAGAGCCCCTGGCTGAATGACAAGAGCAGGCCCCTGGCTGAATGACAAGGCCCCTGGCTGAATGACAAGGCCCCTGGCTGAATGACAAGGCCCCTGGCTGAATGACAAGAGCAGGCCCCTGGCTGAATGACAAGGCCCCTGGCTGAATGACAAGAGCAGGCCCTGGCTGAATGACAAGAGCAGGCCCCTGGCTGAATGACAAGAGCAGGCCCCTGGCTGAATGACAAGGCCCCTGGCTGAATGACAAGAGCAGGCCCCTGGCTGAATGACAAGGCCCCTGGCTGAATGACAAGAGCAGGCCCCTGGCTGAATGACAAGAGCAGGCCTGGCTGAATGACAAGAGCAGGCCCCTGGCTGAATGACAAGAGCAGGCCCCTGGCTGAATGACAAGAGCAGGCCCCTGGCTGAATGACAAGAGCCCCTGGCTGAATGACAAGGCCCCTGGCTGAATGACAAGAGCAGCCCTGGCTGAATGACAAGAGCGGCCCCTGGCTGAATGACAAGAGCAGGCCCCTGGCTGAATGACAAGAGCAGGCCCCTGGCTGAATGACAAGAGCAGGCCCCTGGCTGAATGACAAGAGCAGGCCCCTGGCTGAATGACAAGAGCAGGCCCCTGGCTGAATGACAAGGCCCCTGGCTGAATGACAAGGCCCCTGGCTGAATGACAAGGCCCCTGGCTGAATGACAAGGCCCCTGGCTGAATGACAAGAGCAGGCCCCTGGCTGAATGACAAGAGCAGGCCCCTGGCTGAATGACAAGGCCCCTGGCTGAATGACAAGAGCAGGCCCCTGGCTGAATGACAAGGCCCCTGGCTGAATGACAAGAGCAGGCCCCTGGCTGAATGACAAGAGCAGGCCCCTGGCTGAATGACAAGAGCAGGCCCCTGGCTGAATGACAAGAGCAGGCCCCTGGCTGAATGACAAGAGCAGGCCCCTGGCTGAATGACAAGGCCCCTGGCTGAATGACAAGGCCCCTGGCTGAATGACAAGAGCAGGCCCCTGGCTGAATGACAAGAGCAGGCCCCTGGCTGAATGACAAGAGCAGGCCCCTGGCTGAATGACAAGAGCAGGCCCCTGGCTGAATGACAAGAGCAGGCCCCTGGCTGAATGACAAGAGCAGGCCCTGGCTGAATGACAAGAGCAGCCCTGGCTGAATGACAAGGCCCCTGGCTGAATGACAA
>JAWQFJ010001250.1:82500-87500 GCA_034096865.1 Theodoxus fluviatilis
TCTACGTACATTTGAGCAGAGGTAAGCTGCAACACGCTTACCTCAAGGAAAACAGGATCCAATCAACAATGCGACGGAAATATTATCCACAATCGTCGACAGATCCCATTTTGGCATCTGTGGGGCAAGAACGTGTAAATTAAGCCCTAATTTGATGTCCAAGAGGAGGATGTTGACGCATGTACATTGAAGCCTGGGAAATGCCCGTTTCTATTTTTAGAATAAGTTAATAACATGATTGGGAGCTCCACTTGTTTCGAGTGAAAATATCTTCAGTCGAGATGTGTTTTGCAAGGAAAGGAAATATGCTTGGCAGAGAAGGTAGCTGTGGGGACTGAGGGCAGCAGTCACACCCTAAATAGGCACACCGAACTAGAAAGCCGATCGAATTTTAAATAGTCCAGTCTTTGGTTCAACTGTGCTGAGTTCTGCGAATCAAGTATCATCACGGCGGTGCTTTGATCACGTATCATGGTGGCATCTGGTCCTGATTTTATTTTTAGCTCTTAGATATATCTGCATATGTACTCTCGAACCAAGTAAATGATAACTTCTTTCTTTCGTAGAAAATAATGCCTACATAGATGCACTGTTATCGTTCATGATGATTAATAAAGTGCAAGAAACATTCTTCGTACGGTGGAACTATTTTTAACTCCCTGATGTAGCAAACACAGCCTTAATTCCACACCCATCAAGTAAGTACATCCTTTTCAGTTTTTACTCTGTGTGTAGATTTATATAATTCTAATGTTGCAGTAAATGTTTAGGATGGATTCAGTTTGATTAGAGAGACGTTAGCTCGATCGTCAACCCCAGCCCAGCGTGGCTCCTCGACTTCTGAGTTCTGCGTTCCAGTTCCTCATACCAATGGTCTTTAGAATAGAATGAATAGAATTCTTCGGCTTGCTTAGGCGTCCAGGGCCTATCGCCGATTCTGGTGGTTCTCTGGCTGTATTTTTATTGTTCTTATGGATACTGGTCTTTTACCAGGCCTAGTCTATATCACTTGTGAGATAGGCCTAAAGAAAAAGCGAGAAAAAAGGCCTAATTGCTGTGCAGCATCTGCGCCAGTGGTTCCTCCAGCTTGAACATATCTCCTTGTAGATGCTTGTCCACTCTGTTCTTGAACGAGTTCAGGCTCGGTGCCTCAACTACGCTATTTGGGAGGCTGTTCCACATGTTTATAACTCGCTGGGTGAAGAAATGCTGTCGTAAAGCCATTTTGCATCGGTTTTTCTTGAGCTTGTATATAGGCGTGACCTCTTAATTGTGACACTACTGTCATCGCAGGAAAACAGATTCTCTCCAATCTGGTACATGCCGTGCGTATACTTGTACATTTCTAGTAGGTCACCTCTAGTTCTTCTGTAGCACAGACTAGGGAGCCTCATCTTGACAAGTCTTTGTTCATATGTGAGATCCTTCAATCCCGGAATTATTTTTGTGGCCCTCCTCTGTACTCCCTCAACGAGTTTTTTTTGGTCTCTTTCCAGATTGGGTGCCCATACTACATTTCCAAACTCTAGGTGCGGTCGTACTAGTGCTATGAACAGTAGCCTCATGGATTCACAGTCCAAGTGTTCGTATGATCGCCGGATGAGACCCAATAGTCTATTTGCTTTGTTAACCTGCGTTTCGATGTGTTGGGAGAACTTCAGTTCACTATCTATCTGCACTCCCAGGTCCCTCTCCACTCTAGTCTCTTCAGACGTCACACTTTCTTGACTGCCATGTTTTCTCATTTCATATTTTTTTGTTAGAATTGTTTTTACCTAGGTGTAGCACCTTACATTTGTCCGCATTGAAGCGCATTTGCCACCTGTCCGCCCAGTCCACCAGAGCATCTAGATCTGTTTGCAACTTTACGCCATTTTCCTCCTTTTCTACAGATCTGTACAGTTTGGTATCGTCCGTATACATGGAGCACAGACTTTCCACTGTTTCGGGAAGATCGTTAATGAACATCACAAAGAGAATCGGACCGAGTATGCTCCCCTGAGGCACCCCGCTTTTCACAGCTGACCAGTCTGATAGTAGGCTACACCATTAATTCTGACTCTCTGCCTCCTATCCGACAAAATATCTCTGATCCAACTGAGAATCTTACCGCCAATTCCCAGTGCTTCCACTTTTCTCAAAAGTCGTTCATGCGGTACTGCGTCGAAGGCCTTAGCATAGTCCAAGTATAGCATCCACTGGCAAACCATCATCAATCATCTGAGTCCATTTCTCTAGTGTAGTCAATAGGTTGGTGGTGCAGGACCGACCTGACACAAAACCGTGCTGAAAACTTGACAGTAGACTGTTTGCAACCAAATGCCTAGAAACTTCATCCCTCACTAGGGATTCTAGCTGTTTGCACACTACACTTGTCAAGCTGACTGGCCTGTAGTTGTTTGGCTAAGATGACTCACTCCGATACTTTGAGCGAGGTTTCTTTGAGAGTTACATCCCCATATTCCAATGCTAGTTCTGAGCGCTGCGATGACAACATTCCATGTGTGCGTGCGTGTGGTGTGTGAAAGGAATAAAGTTTGGTGTGAATTATAATGTACAAGGTATGTATCGGTTTTCTGGATGTTTGTTGAAACCATGCATGTTTATTTTATTACTCTTTTGCGTTCAGACGGTAAATTTCTGTATATGTACATAACGTAGCTGGGCTCTCTCTCTCTCTCTCTCTCTCTCTCTCTCTCTCTCTCTCTCTCTCTCATTCCACCCTTATCTGTTTACCATTGTCTTCCTGTCTGGACCTGACCCTAACTTATGTCTCTCAGCATCGTTGTTTTCTCTCACGCTGTCGTGGCGCCACTCTACCACCCGGCCAAGTACGGTTATTGTTTTTTTCCGACACTGTTGACCCCATCTGCCCACTGTAATGGACGGAGGGAGAAAGAATGCCAGAACCCAATAATAGAGACGATCATACAGACGACAGTCTAGGGATGGAGAGGGATAGGGGAGAGTGGCGATGCATGCGATGGGAGAGAGACGACGATGATCCCGTCTTAGGAACACCATATGTGTGATGTGACATAAAAAGGCGAGTCAGTTTTGACGACGTTAAGCCCAGCTCCCCATGGAGAACAGCGAAGTCTAATTTCTTGTGTTTTGGGCTGACCTGCAAGTTCAGAAAAATGAAGCGGCAAAGGTCAAGGAGCGGGGGTGGTTTCTGCTCTGCGATTGCGTGCTCCAATGCCAGATACAAATACGACTGCCGTGGGATTTCGTTTTTCCAATTCCCCCGAGAAGAGGAAAGATGCCAAAAATGGGTCCAGAATACAAGACGTCAAGACTTAATAGGGAAAAGTGCCATTCAACTGCATTCTGGTATATTTACTGTACAGTGATCATTTTGAATCACATCAATTCCTGCGTCCGGCTGAGAAGGACAGACTAGTTTGGAATGCCATTCCTACCATTTTTGATGTACCAAATCCTATCAACATCCTATCCTAAAAACATCGCGAGAGTACTGCATTCCGACGGAGTGAAAACCCGCCTCGTCTCCCTACTTGAAAAGGAACTCGATTCACCATCGCTCGAGTGCCCACAGAGAATGTGCAACCTCAAGACTTCCATAGTCAGCACTTTCCTCACAGTGTGAATTAACTCTACACTGAAAGACTGCACTGCATCGTTCTCACAGAAGTGCTTGAAAAGAAACAGACAAATAATCAAACTTTGCCACCTGTAACTTTCCCTGCACTCTGGCCCCAAGGCAGAAAAATTGTGAGATGAAAACATGACTGGAAAGACTTAAACTGTAAATATGCGATCCAGAGAAAGACTGGACTGTTGCTTTTTCACTAGCAAACTCATGTTCCTCTCATCAAAGACCTATATATAGGGATCTTTGCTCACACGGAGCCACGCTTCAACATAGACTGAAAATATTCGACAATTCGTTCTCCGCTGACTCGTGTGACTGTGAGCCTCGTCACCTCGCTGCAATCTCCGCTGGACAATTGAAGTAAGTTATGATTTTTTCTTTATTGTGTGCACGATGTGTGGTTGACGGTAAGAAATCCTGCATTAAGTTCGAATTGAAAAAAAAATCGTTTAGACCTCTTTCCCATTGTTAACAGTATTCGAAACCGACGGAAGTCTCTTTGTCACAATACTGGTCACTGCAGAACAGCATTCGCTCGCAATTCTGACCTCGCTTCGCGTAAAGGAAAATCGCTTGAGTGCGCGGTCTTAGTATATATTTTTATAGGGTCTTTGCTCTCCCTTTCTGATGATGAGAACGTATTTCCTGTGCAGTTAGACATGTGGCCATAAAATATATACATCCGCTCGATGGAGAAATAGCTTTTGTTGTTGATGATTTTGTGATTTCATTGTTTCGAATTATATTGTTGTTTACTACGAAAAGAAGCAACGGCCGTGAGGTTGACCTCTTCTAAGGATAATTATTCGAGGACAGAGGTCACGACTACAAGTATATATTCGTTTTCGAACTTTGCAGGACTTTTTGGTTATCTCCTTGCCAGTGTTGGCCTTATTGAGGACAATATTTCAACCACTTGGACTATAAACGGACATTTTACAACATTGTTAACAAGTTTAAGTGACGACGTTGGTCTATCATATTATTATATCCACACTCCGTAAATGAAACTACTTGATCTGAATTACACCAAGACAGCCTATACAATATAAACAGAACCGCATATGCTGCACAACAACACAGTCATGCGGTCAAAGACATTATTGTCGACTTTTCAGTACGGAATAGCCTAACTTTTCCCGAAGGAAAAGTCTCATCCCAAATCAAAGATATTGTTGTCTGTCCACTATCAATTTTGTGTTAGGGCCAAAATCGCCTTAAAAACTCAAGTGTGCGTGAATGAGGTGAATACTACGTCTGTGATGCGCCTTCCCCTCTGTGTGACACTGTGAGTGTTGGTTCTACGTCTATGATGCACCTTCCCCTCTGTGTGACTGTGTGAGTGTTGTTCTACGTCTATGATGCACCTTCCCCCCTGTGTGAC
>JAWQFJ010001250.1:95000-107500 GCA_034096865.1 Theodoxus fluviatilis
GCCTGCCACAACCCTGCCCAGTGTCAAGGTAGGCTGTCTGGGGTGAGAGTCGGTGTAAGGGTGAGTGCTTGCTTGTATGTATGTACAGTGTATGTATATGTATATGCATATGTAGTGTGTGTGTGTGTGTGTGTGTGTGTGTGCGTGCGTGTGTGTGTGTGTGTGTGTGTGTGGTGCAGTGCTTCTGTCGTCACGCCTGCCACAACCCTGCCCAGTGTCAAGGTAGGCTGTCTAGGGTGAGAGTCGGTGTAAGGGTGAGTGCTTGCTTGTAGGTATGTGCATTGCATGTATATGTATATATGTTACAGGGAAGAAGAAAATTTAGGGAATAAGCTTAATCCCTGAAATTTTAAGGGAATAGGCTTATTCCCTGTTTCAACTGGGGAGTAAGCTTATTCCCTTAAAAAATCAGGGATTTAGCTTATTCCCTGAAATGGGAGGTCATTTTTTTGCCTTATTCCCTGATTAGTTTAAACTAATTAAAGCACACAAACAGAAACACTAATACAAGATTTGTTGCTTTAAACATTAGTTTATTCATAAATACACAAGGATCAAAATACAAGATGAAAATATTGCTGCTCACAAACAATGAAAGCCATTATAAGAAGTGGGCAACAAGTCAAAACAATTACATATTCTGCGGACTGGTTAATGTGAACACGAAAGTATAGGACATTCTCATTTCTGAAACGGAAATTAAGCCCGAGTTTCGTCCCTTTACTTCTGGCAGTTCTGGTAGACTGGTAACAATAGAAGCTGATGTGATGATCTCTAGATCGTGGCAAAAGGATGACATTAAAGCATGCAAAAAGATTAATTATATTAAAAACTAACCGAAAATAGTTATATTAGACTGTTTTAACGTATACTTTCTGCACAAAACCCACAGAAGATAAGTAAACAAACCTCACCGTACGTACCTAGCTGGCTAGCAGAAGAACGCGATCGAACCGTAGTCACTACGCCAGCAGACGATCGAGCTAGTGTGATATAATGTTTCATGTAAAGCTCGAATGAGTAGCAGCAGATAACTGTTTAGTTCTGACTTGAATTGACTATTTCGTTTCCCTGGTCAGGCGAGGACAGAAAATTCACGATCATAGACTGATAGAGTCCATAAGTGCATGATCAACTGCCCGCATTCGGCGTAATGTAACGTGTAAGATTATGACAAGAAAATGGCATTAACGCACAAAACAAAGTTTCATGACAACTAAATTCACCAATTATATTAATAACTGACCATATTTACACCTACAGCTAGTGCTAAAACCTTACATACAAAGCAAACAAAACATACTGCAGGGAGTGTCCCGGTCATGCATCAAAACTCAGTGCACGAGTGTCGGAGCAGATAAACAAATAAGAGAAAAGCGAAACGATCACTCGTGCACTCTAAGCACGCAAAACTTGGTAAGATGTTCCTGGTAGACCATAACCCATGAGTATCCTCCCTGTTTAAGTGACTGATAGTCAATTAAATCCACTTGAGATCTTGATCCAAAGGACTTTGACAGGAGAGGCTTCACAACGATGCCTTTAATAGTAGGTCTTCTTCTTTTTTTTCCCTGTCACTGAACGCACAAAGACTTGAACAAAGTGACACTGGCCTCTGTTATGTTTGCATACTTTTTTGCAGCCTCTTTCAACATTTTATCACGGCCACCATGGCCAGTGACAACATGGATGCGCTTTAAAACATCGTACATTTCCTCAACAAATATGAAGTGTGTTGGTTGCTCTGTTTCGTCCTTTCGCTTTAGAACGAGTTTGGATACTTGCTCACAGGTAAGAATTCCATACCTTCTTAGAAGGTGCCTTTGATGTTGGGTTTTAGTAGCTGATGTTGCTGCTGCTTCCTTCACTTCATCTAAAATTCTGTGGTACTCATCTCTGGTCATAAGTAATATATTTGCTTTCTCCTTATTTTTTAGCACTTCCTCAAGAAATACTTGTTCTTTCGCGTCCATGTTGCTTGATATGAATCACAGACTAGACTGACTTTTTCAATTGAACTGAATCTGCCCGAGGAAAAATCAAAACACGAACACCGACAACAGTTCACGAAATCATTCTGTATTTATCAAGAGAGTGAGTAAAAATCAAGAAAGAACTCATTTCCAAGCAAAATAAGTTTTAAAGAGTGATCAAAGCTCACTGACATCGAATTTATTTATGGTAAAATGTACACGTCTTTCTGTTTGTGTGTTTCAAACTAATCAGGGAATAAGGCAAAAAAATGACCTCCCATTGCAGGGAATAAGCTAAATCCCTGATTTTTTTAGGGAATAAGCTTACTCCCCAGTTGAAACAGGAAATAAGCCTATTCCCTTAAAATTTCAGGGATTAAGCTTATTCCCTAAATGTTCTTATTCCCTGTAACATATACACCTGTAGTGTATGTGTGTGTGTGCGTGCGTGTGTGCGTGTGTGTGCGTGTGTGGTGCAGTGCTTCTGCCGTCATGCCTGGCACAACCCTGCCCAGTATCAAAGTAGGCTGTGTGATGTTCCCCCATCTGTGAGTTCAGCCAAGGGGATCCAAGGGAATGGATGGAGAAGGCGGTGATTGTTCTCCAGGCCCATCTGTGAACAAAGCCACTTTGAAGTTAGGGTCACTGGAAGGGAAGGAATGGAGAAGGCAGCTATTGTTATCTAGAGATCCACACGCAGGTGCAGCCAGCATGGCGTGTCAGGCATTAAGGAAGCGTCCTGTCAGAGTCCTGTTGGAGACGCTAGAACATTAGTCCCCCAGGGAATAGTTAATTATGGGAAATTCAACAACAAGTTAGTTTGAGACTGCAGCTGCCTCCCAAAATGTGGGTGGAGTCAACAGGTCACCACGGCGTGTCACGACATGAGTGGCTCGCCCCCTCAGCATTGAGGTTCATGAAAAGCAACGAGAACCGTCGTCCTCTTCACTTCGGACTGACCACGCAAGCAGAGCACAAGGCTCGCCCCGAAGTCCCTGCTGAGACAGAGTATTCCCTCCAACTCGTCTCAGAGGTGCCTGACCATCAACGCTGTTGTCGTAAACCCTTTTGCTACGAACGGAGACGAGTCCCCATCAACGCTGTCCACCAACGCTGCTGTCGCCGTTACCCCTCCACGCTGCTGTCGTCACCCCCTTCTGCTGCGACTAGAGACAAGTTCCCACCAACGCTGTTGTCGCCGCAACCCATCAACGCTGTTGTCGTCACCCCCGTCTGCTGAGACTAGAGACAAGTTCCCACCAACGCTGCCGTCGCCGCTATACTCCTTCAGCGGTAACTGTGAACCTACCTTCCCCTGGAAAATTCTGGGATTGAAAGTTAGTAAACTCGTGTTATATGAACGTTGTTTCATCGACGAACATTCGGAGAGCGTCGTCCAATAGACTCACGAGATAAGTCACCCAAGTGGAACTGAAGATAAGCTTTACCATTCATTAATTAGGGCTGGCCTAGTACTAACTACTCTTCTTGTGCATGCTTGATTTTTACAGGAATATATTATAGTTTGTCATTATTTCATTAAATCATTATTAATTGATTTCTCATCACCTTTTCTTCTGGTTTTGAGAGAAAGAGACAGTGCGAATGAAAGCAGTGACCGTTATGTGTGCAAGTCAGGCCTCATCCAACCAGTGATAAATTACCATACCCCTAGACTCAGAGGCCGACTTGTAACAGTGGTATAGAGCCATATCTTTATGCATTAGACAAGAAAGTATTTCGAGATGCCTGGATACGCTTCCGAATGGGATTAGCGATTTATGTAATCATAAGTATAGATACAGTACTGCGTCATACCCAAATATATGTCCATTATGTATGGAAACGGAAGAAGACGAAGTTCATTTTCTACTACATTGTCCAGCCACCTACGATCTAAGGAGTAAATATATAATACCATTTATACAAATTAGTTTTAGTGGACCCCTTACTGACATGTTTGCAACTGATAATGTCATTGTTATTAGAAGTATTGCCACACACATTTACAAGGCATTCCGTAGAAGAACAGAAGCCATGGTAATGTTCGACAGCTACATAAAACTTGATGGAAAATTAGATTTACTATAAGATGCAATTGTCACCGTTGGTCGATATGTTATTGGGAAGTGACATCCTTAGGTAAACATTTTGTCATTTCTTGTAACTTGTAATGGGCCAGAGGCCCTCACAATAAACTCAATTGTTCGTTGTTTGTTGTTCGTTCTCTCTCTCTCTCTCTCTCTCTCTCTCTCTCTCTCTCTCTCTCTCTCTCTCTCTCAACATCCTCCAAATCTTGTAGTGTATGGTGAAATTGGCAGAAACCCAATATATATCAACGCGTCGATCCGAGCTGTATCATAGTGGTTGAATGTGTTAAAAATGGATACCTCAAGGTATCCATTTAAAGCATACAAATTGATGTCATTATCTGGTAATAATGAAACATGGGCTGACAGGATGAAGTTATTGCTGTACATGTATGACTTCGGTACAGTGTGGGAAAATGAAAGTGTGCAGAGTGAAACTAATTTCTTGCGGGAACTGAAAAAAACGCATGTTGTACGAATACAGACGCAGGTGGTTTAAGCCTTTTACTCCCAGAACTATTTTGAGTCATAAAAAAATGAAGTGTGTCCAGGAAAATAAAAATATGAGAAAAACAAAAGCATATAGATACTCAAAAGTATATATAGTCTTGAAGGGAAATGATTAAAGAATCAAACTAAGACAATGGCAAGGTCAACAAGGGCAGATAACAATTTATTCAGGGGGAGTAACTCACTTTTGACCAAATAATTCCCAAAAGAGAACAAAAAAGTGTATCATAATTTACAGCATTACTCAAAGTGGACCAAAATGTTGCATGAATGTATCTGAACATATATTACACACTCTCAATAGGTTCTATTTGACAACATGCATCCAAAATGACAAATGCAATTTTCCCAAAACAAGTGGTCTATTTTGCTGTTTCTCATTCAAAACAGACCTCTCCAACTATAAATTACAAAAAAATCATATGATACCTATACAAGTATGAACTTTATATGTGCAGCCTGTGGATCCCAACAAAGAACAACATTCAGATGAATGCTCGAATGTCCACACTGTCAGTGTCATACTCCCATTCACCTCCACGCTGATGGGCATACATAGGCCTATGTGTTTGTTGCACGATCAAGTCAATGGCATTTTGAGGGAACAACAAGCTGAAAAAGTCAACAATGTCTGCATCGGGGGCAGTGTCTGCTTTGGTCCATGTTGTCCATGGAATGGAGGATAGTCCTTTGGAATGGCAGTGTCGAAAGTATGGTCCCCCGTCTCAGCAACGCGTTGTGGTGTTGATCAAAATCCAGCACCTCTCCTTCGCAAAGTGGCAAGACCACGCCCCCTTCCTGTTGATGTGCTCGGTAGATCTGTGACATCTTCTTCCTCCTCACTGTCGGAGCTGCTCTCAACCGCAGTATCCGAAATGATGTCGCCTTCGGATACGTCTTCGACTTCAGTTTCATCGTCGCTAATATCGCAGTTTATAGGGTAAATATTTCACAAATATTCCTTCTTCGTCCGTGGTAGAGCGTCGGGAAGCCGTTTTGCCAAACTGAACCAGTTCACGATCAACATATTGCAAAAACCCGATCACAATCGGCCAAGTATGAAGCACAAAACGTAAACAGTTGCAGACATGCGGTCTGGGTCACGTGACCTCGAGTCATGTGATTCCCGCTGGAAAGGATATTTTAAAACTAGCTTCAAAGAGGCTGACCCTTGGACCGCGGATAGATCCGCTCTTGGGAGTGAAAGTTAAATCTCTAGCGGGAAGCAGCAGATATGACTTCTACAGATTGTTTAAGTCTGCCTGGGGTAGAGAAAACCACCTCATTGTACTTGACAAGAAAATGTTTCGTGATGTATATATCAATTTTCGTGTTGTTTTAGTGAGCTATTTACCCACATATTCAGATATATGAATGATATTCATTGTAATTCACTTCTATGTCCTGCATGTTCTGAATCGGATGAAATCGAAAAGCACTTCTTGCTTGAGTGCCCAGTGTTTCAAGACTTGAGAGAACACAACCTAAGTGAGTTGACAGATGCAGCCAATGATGTCCAATTTATTCTATTCACAGAAGAAACAAAACATGTCCGCCACGCATCCATATACTTGTATTGTGCCTTAAAAAGAAGGATGGAGGCAGTCGGTATTGCCATGGTCAATGAAGCTTCTTGTATTTGAGTTGATTGTGACGGGCCAGCGGCCCAACAATAAACTTATTTCCTTCGTTTCGTTCGTTCGTTCTCTCTCTCTCTGTCTCTCTATCTGTCTCTCTCTCTCTTCCTCTCTCTCTCTCTCTCTCTCACTCTCTTTCTCTCTCTGTGTCTTTCTCTGTCTCTGTCTCTGCCTCTGGCTCTCTCTCTCTCTCTCTCTCTCTCTCTCTCTCTCTCTCTCAATTGTACAGTTGCTTAAAACCATGAGAGCCCCAAAGTATTTTTTATATGTTCGATGCCCAGGTACAACCAGTTTTGCTGTACGGCTCAGAGCTTCGGGGCACAAATAAAGGTCAAATGTAGAAAAGGCATATTTGTTTGCATGCAAGCGCTTCCTGAGTATAGACATTAAGGCACCAAATAGCATGTGCTGTGGAGATTTTGGACGATACCCTTTGGTTATCAATAGCACTGTTAGAGCAGTCAAATACTGGATGAGACTATGATAAATATCAGAAACTAGACTCCGAAAACAGGCTTACTTAGTTGTTGTCAAAATTTAATTTACCTAAAGGGAAGAACTGGGTACGATCAATTGAAGAAACGTTTACAAACCTTGGATTTGCATATAATGTATATGGCAGAAAGAGGGAACTGTGCATGAAAAGACGTGTTTGCGTTCTCTAAAAAACGTTACGTGACTGTTATCAACAAGAATGGTATGAAAAACTCTGCAAAAGTGAGAGATTTACCCTCTACCGTTCTTTGAAATTCAAATTGCACTGTGAAAGTTATCTTAGTGACATTAACATTTAAAGAAATTCAGGGATGCTTTTGTACGCTTCCGATTGGGTAGCAATAGTCTCAGAGTGAACGCGACGTCAAGGGTTGAAAATGTAGACTTACATTGTCCATTTTGTGAGGAGGATGAAATTGAGATTCATGTTTTACTTGAATGCCATGCATACACTGATTTGAAAGAAAAGTGTCTTTCAAGACATGTGTCTAAAACTGGGTATGCTAGCGTGTCCAGTTTAATTGCAGGCCACGAAATACGGAAAACGAGGGATGTCGCAATGTTTGTATTTTATGCTTTTAAAGATCGAGGAGAGAAAATGTTGCATAGATAGAGTCATGTGTTTGTCTAATTCACACTGCAGTTTTGCGCTTGTGAAGGCATAAAAAGCTTCAATCGTTTTTTAAAACATTTATTGACAAATCTCTTTGACTGTACATAGAATTCACAAATGTAGGCATCGTGATTTGACATGCAGGGTATCAATCCATGAATGAGTAGTGAGTACTCTTCACTACTTTTAGGGTCTTTAATTTTGCTTGTAAATGTATTTCTTGTATAGTTATTCATTGCTACACTGTTTTAATGTTTGTAAATATAGGATAACATCAGATGGGTCGTCGGCCGATTTAAAGATCAATCAAATAATCAACCAATTAATCAATCAATCAATCAATATGTCTCTCTGTCTGTCTCTCTCTCTGTGTCTCTGTCTCTGTCTCTGTCTCTGTCTCTGTCTCTGTCTCTGTCTCTCTCTCTCTCTCTCTCTCTCTCTCTCTCTCTCTCTCTCTCTCTGTTTCTTTGACCTCTTTCGGAGCACATAAACAACCTGTGTAGTGGTGATGTATCTCCTGTTGAATGCGAGGTCAAGAGTTGAAAATGTAGACTTACATTGTCCATTTTGTGAGGAGGATGAAACTGAGATTCATGTTTTACTTGAATCCCATACATACACTGATTTGAGAGTAAAGTGTCTTTCAAGACATATGTCCAAAACTGGGTATGCTAGCGTGTCCAGTTTAATTGCAGGCCAAGAAATACGAAAAACGAGGGATGTCGCAATGTTTGTATTTTATGCTTTTAAACGTCGAGCAGAGAAAATGTTGCATAGATAGAGTCATGTGTTTGTCTAATTCACACTGCAGGTTTGCGCTTGTGAAGGCATAACAAGCTTCAATCGTTTATTAAAACATTTTTTAACAAATCTCTTTGACTGTACATAGAATTCACAAATGTAGGCATCGTGATTTGACATGCAGGATATCAATCCATTAATGAGTAGTGAGTACTCTTAACTAACTTTTAG
The DNA here is from genome assembly GCA_034096865.1 of Theodoxus fluviatilis. NCBI lineage: Eukaryota > Metazoa > Mollusca > Gastropoda > Cycloneritida > Neritidae > Theodoxus > Theodoxus fluviatilis. Next base: position 103,291 of record JAWQFJ010001250.1, read on the forward strand.
GGTCTTTAATTTTGCTTGTAAATGTATTTCTTGTATAGTTATTCATTGCTACACTGTTTTAATGTTTGTAAATATAAGATAACATCAGATGGGTCGTCAGCCGATTAAAGATCAATCAATTAATCAATTAATTAATCAATCAGTCAATCAATATGTCTATCTGTCTGTCTCTCTCTCTCTCTGTCTCTGTCTCTGTCTCTCTCTCTCTCTCTCTCTCTCTCTCTCTCTGTTTCTTTTGACCTCTTTCGGAGCCCATAAACAACCTCTTTAGTGGTGATGTATATCCTGTTGAATTTATCTATGGCCACAACTGAGCTTGAGTTGATGTGTTTTTTTCTTTCTTTTTCAGCTGGTGAGTGCCTCTTAATTGGTTTCCTCGCTTCATGATGTGTGCTGACGCCACCACGAGCTATGTGAAACCTTTCCCACCTCTCATCCAGAAGTATCTTTCTTCTCATTGCTTGTGTTTGAAGACATGACCGTTTGCTTTTTAGATGTATGTTGCTATTAAGTAGCATGATAACACTAGATTATTCAAAATGTGTTAGCAAGAAATGATTCTTTTGTCCAGAGGGTCCGAGCAGAAGTCGGATTTTCATGTGTTGTAGCTCACATGTCATAGTAAATGGAGCATATTTCGAATTGAGTTTCAGTGCACACAATCTTCCCTTCTTTAAACGTAATAGAAGAGTATGGCAAAGTCTTGTGTAAGGAAGACCATAGCAGCAGGGTTATTTTTCTTTCATGTTTCTTCCTGCGAAGTAAGGCCAAAGGGACGGTTGATACAAAGAAAATAATTTCACAAGACAATGATATCGGGTCTCAACACCAGTGTGACATTCATCTAGCAACTCCACTCTCACAGACGTCCTCCACACACGTCACTATTGTTTCCAACGTTGTGACGAATTAGTCCTTTCCTCTTTGGACCCATGCAACGACTCAAAGGAAAAACGGAGCAACAAATACCTTTAGCAAACATACACTGTTAGCTCACGAGGTCTCCTTGCATTTGGAAACCTTTTGTTGGTAACTGAGTCAATGGCTTTATCAAAGAAGAAACGGAGTTTGTGGCCAACACAACTGCGCAACACACAGACGATGACAAACAGCATTAGACGAATCGTAGCGCCTTAAGGAGAGGCAGGCAGAGAAAGAGGTGGGAACACACCTTCAAAGAGTGGACAGGCTTGACCTTTGCTGACTCACAGCGATCCATGGAGGATAGAGATCGATGGAGGAAGATTGTCCGAAAGTCATCAGTGGTGCCTCAACAACCCATCACAGGGTTAAAAGACTGAACTGAACTGAACTGAAGCGCCTAAACCGTCCTTACCCAGAGAAGAACAAATCCTAAGCCTGTGACGCAACAAACAAGCCTTTTGGAGAATCGAATCCCATTTTCTGAACGTTCATGACGAAAGACAACAATCTACTCAGGGTCTGGATCAGCAGAGCTTGGGTCATCCCGCCCTTGCATTCTCTGTACAAGGAAGCATGGCGACGCCAGCCTAGATGAAGAGAAGAAGTTCTGGCATTTTTTTCTCTGTACGAAAACTGAACATGCAACACAGAAAGACACGAAGATCTGCTCACGACGTCAGCCTAGATGAGATGGAGAGGCAACCTTTCTCCATACCACGGCCTCCACAGCAGTTCACGTCACTGTCACCTGGAGTCAGACCCAGTAAGGGAGACAGACACAGTGACGGTTTTATTACACGGATCATGTACCTTTCGCTCCGAGGTAATGATCATGGTGTCAAGTGAAAATCTGCTGAGAAATGTAATTTGCTGATGACAAAGCAAGAACATTCACCCTTTAGATATGAAACAGGTTATGAGTGCGGATGAGCCAGCTACATCGAAGCACAGATGATGCAGAATGCAACGGAACGCAGGGTATTACTTTTGCAAATAGCAACAAGGGAGGTAAATCGCTTATGGTTTCCGCCGTCTCTTTTGCACGGGCGAACGTTTCGTACGCTATGTAATTTGCAGAATGAATAAGAACGACCCACCTGCATAAATACCTCGTACAGCTGCAAATATGTCGCTTGTCGGGAGAGATTCTCCACAAAAACTTGTGTGATAGCTGAGGGAGGTAACTCTCTGATGACTTCCGCCGACTTTGTTGCACAGTCGACTTTTTAGCACGTTACACTGCCTACAGACATTGCACTGCCGAGCGAAGACCTCAAGACTTAGGCAGTGATTTTATCTAGTCACTACACGGAAGCAAATATCATTTAATTCAGGAGAAAATGGCGACTTCGTCACATTCTGGAGGGAGATACTCTTTAAAGAAGAAGCTAGAACACAACTGGAGAGTCCGTCTTACTCTCAGTTCATTCCACGCCACACAATCCTTTCTTAATGGAAGGAAACGTCTGTACTGTCTCTGACAGGTAGATCATTGTGCACTGCTTTTCATAGGAGACACCATGCCTCTGCACACCTATAGTCCCTGGTTTGACAGTCTGGAGACGATGGAACAACAGTCGGAACACCAGCCGTCCACAGATGCTGGGATCCGTCCCCCAAGGCCTGTGCTGCACTGGATCACGCGAGAAGTGACAAGAAATGATTCCTTCAAATTTGTGGCGTGACATCTAACTGACGATGGTCCTCAACTGTATTGAGTTAGCAAAAATTCGTCGAGAAATCAAGTTATGCCACATTATTTTCTTTGAATAACAGAGAATATTTCTTCGAATTTGCGCAACACCTCGATGGCGTCTTCGCCACCAGTTTGAATCTGAATACTTTCCTGACAAATGATGTTTTATCGACTATAGTCATCTACAAGACTAAGGATTCATCTCACAGCATTAGAGTAAGAAAGGCTTTCTCCCGTGATTCCACCGTCTCTGTTTCGACTTCCGTGACGTCGAAACCAGTGGAAGGGAGGCAACTCTTCAGGGAAGGCCACCGTCCTCCATCCCATCACGTGTCCTTGACAAACAGTGGCGCTCTTGTCTCAAGCCCCGTCCACACCTCTGGACTCTGTGACGTAGGTGAAGGAGGGGACATCGGTCTCCATGGCGACCAGCCACAACAATCTCGACGTCTGCGTTGGTGAGGAGACAGGAAGCCGTCACGCCATGATGGTCTGAGGCGACGGACACCGTGGTGGTGGCACGGCTTGACAGCACTGGGTCTCCAAGGGGACAGGAACATGCCTGAGGCAGTGGCAAGGACAAACATTCGTTTGAGAGGGTCAGCAGCCTGTTCCGATTAAAAATAACAACTCAAAATGGTAAACGAATTCAAAGTATTAAAGCTACACGTCTTGCCAATTAACGGTTGGTGTGAAGGAAAAGAATCGGTCTATGACGCAGTGCAACCAGCAGGAACGGGTTCCAGAGACCAAGCACGTGATCAATCCGCAAAAAATGTTTTTCTTTAGATCGGGGAGAGAGAAAAAACAACTAAGAGAAGACAAACTTCATGAAACAAAAATATTTTGAAAAGAAATATGTGTTGAAACTGCTTTCCTGTCACAGATGGGTAATCAAAGGCATGATGACGTAATTCAAGCGTCGCAAAGGAGCAACGTCCATCAGACCAATTTTTTTAGAATCTGAAACAAAGAAGGGACTTTGGGTTCCACACATCACCTGACAGTTCAAACTGGCAGGACCTGTACTACATTGTACAATCACAAAAATACAGTCAATCGGGTTAGCATTTGGATGTGTTAGGCAGGAATAGTTTTCCCTGGAAAATGGCAACACTAGCACTTTCTGACGGGTGTGCATTCATCACAGACAAAAGTTTCAATGAATTTTCTTTTGGTGACAAAAGACGAATTACTGCTGCCCGGGATGTTGAAAAACAAAGAAGAACCAAGGCACTGGTCCGGGCTCAGAACGACAACACAAAACAGGTTGTCAACGTTTCGGGTATTGCACCCTTCATCAGGACAGACACCAAAAAAGACAACAGACTCCACTTTGCGACCAGCATAGGCAAACGGGGCTATTAATTGTTCGAGGTTGGGAGTATTGAAAAGTGAACAGATTTCAATTTGATGAGCAGAAATCAAGGCAATCAAGGTAGCACGTGGATGTGAAACTCGGGTTACATGGAAGAGGGGAAGGGTGGAGGTGACTGGAAGGGGTTAGGGAATTGAACTCAACTGAACGTTATGTTATTCACACGCCGACTGCCGATTGAACAGTAACAATATAACAACAAGTTTAACAAA
>JAWQFJ010001250.1:112500-117500 GCA_034096865.1 Theodoxus fluviatilis
CTGCGCGAGAAGGAGGCTACGCTTCGCACAGAAAATGCTGTATTTGCGGATACTAGAAAACCCATCCAAAGAAAACGTAAGCCATGAACAGCATTAATTTATCAAAGCTGTATGTTGAATGCATCAATAGGTCGTGAAAGCTCCTACATCATAAAAATGGAAATGCGGGTTAATGCACCTTCACGCCGGCACGGCTCCACTGCTTATCGTTGCGTGTGGCTGTCAACCCGATTTTTACACATACGGTCAGACCGGATCGGGAGCAAAATCGGCTTAAAAACCGGTACGTGTGTAGGCGCCTTTAGAGGCTGACAGCGATGTGTTCTTCTGTGAGGTGGGGGAATGGAGGGAAGTGGGACACAGCCAATTATGTCTCCCAGTCCTGCAGTGCTCTTGAAACCCTGCATTAGCTGCATTTTCTCTTACTTTCTATTTTAGTTGTGAGTTTACGAATAGAGGAAACCGTTTTCTCCTTTCTAAATTCTCGCTCATCCTCACTAAACGTTTTTAGCCTCTTTAATAAATAATACAGATTCCTCAAGGAGAGCGAGAGAGAGAAAGAGAGAGAGAGAGTAGAGAGAGAGAGAGAGAGAGAGAGAGAGAGAGAGAGAGAGAGAGAGAGAGAGAGAGAGGGAGAGAGAGATGATGGGATAAAACATGCTAAAGTTTGTAATGGAATTGTTCCTCCATCTCGTTGCCATAGTGACAGGATGCACAAAACGACGAGCGCATTTTCCAGCGTGTAACGCTGGTTCCTTTCTTTCTTTGCAGTATCTGAGGAAGGAACAAAAGGAAAAACAGGTGAGTGGCATCCTCTCTTTGCCTCCATGCAATCTGTCTACGTCTTACAGAGCTACAAACACGTCAAAGAATTCAGGTTTTGTTTTCGAAGTTAGACTGGACACGCCTCGCGAACTAATTTATTTAGATACATAATGCGAAAAAAGCAATCTTGAAATCATTTTCTGTGTGTCTACGTATCAAAACTTTGAATACGTTAAATACTTTATTTATACAGGGTTACACACGAACATTGTCCATTTTCCATTGGCCCTTTTAAAACAAACAATAACCATTTCTTCCCTTTCTCCTCCCCATTCTCTCTCTCTCTCTGTCTCTGTCTCTCTGTCTCTGTCTCTGTCTCTGTCTCTGTCTCTCTGTCTCTCTCTCTCTGTCTCTCTCTCTCTATCTTATAGACAATCTGCAATATATGTCAGAAATACTTGGTTTTACCATAATGACTTGAAAAAAAAAATCGTGGTTTTTCGGAGTGAGGTATTTTTGGGTCGCGGAGAAAGGAGGACTTTACGAGAAGATGAGCTGGAAGTGGTCAACTAGTATGAATACTTGGTTGTTGTTTTCTACAACTAAGCTGTCCATTGGAGCTGCCGTTGATATCCAAGCGGTGAAACCTAAGAAGAAACTGTCCATTTAGTAAAAGCTATGTGGAGACTTAACACCCTCAACATTACTGATTTGTTTCCTGATTGCATGATGCCCAAGTGTAACCTTTAATTCTTTATGGCTCGGAGTTGTGGGGACTGGACCAAAGAAAGTGCATTGAAAGGGCTCATATGTTTGCTTGCAAGCGGTTTCTGAATGTTGATACGCACTCTTCACATACATTGTGTTATGGCGAATGAGGCAGGTATCCCTTTACATCAACAACACTGCTCGAGCTGTTACATTTTGGCTGAGGATGTGCGAATGCCGATTGAGAGACTGCCGAAACAGGTATACCTTATGTTGCTAGATAAGAAAGTAGATGAACATTTTACCTGGAATACATCAGTGGAACTACGCCTAGCCAGACAGGGTTTTACATTTGTGTGGAAGAACGGTGGAAAGGAGAACGAGAAGGATTTCATTTGAGCACTCCGACAAAACTACGAGCCTGTAACTAGCAAGACTTGAACGAAACTAGCTGGCAGCGATAGATTCATTGTGCTTGACTATTTTAAGTGAACTCTACAATGTAAAAGCTATCTAAACTACAGAACTCAAAGAAGTCTAGATATGTCTTTGTTTATTTTGGAGTGGAAAACACTTCCCCTAGAGCAAGTCTGAGATGCTCAAATGAATATTGCATTAGATCCTGTCTACTCCATAAACACATTGAAGATGACCGCCATTTTAAAAATACAATGCAACGTTTATAATGATATGAGACACAAATACATTTTAAAACATACACAATGATCGAGAAATGTACCTGTAACACAATTAATAGATAGGCATGACATTATATTTAAAAAACATGACGTTGCAAAATGCATTTGATATCCATACAAGTTGCACTAGCAGAAAATAAACCAAGATGAACACCCTGGGCGAAAGCAACGCGATGAGTCAGTTTCAGTCAAGCTCGAAAACTGCAAAACTTACACATTGTTACGAGACTGGGCTCTTGATCTCTCACTTAAGAGAGATTGTCTAGGGGTTTATCTTGCCGTTTTGTAACATCCACTTTCTTTCCATGCAATCAAGGGGTGAACGAGACTACACAGAGAAGATACGTAGGTGGAATTTGATTTTAAAAATAACTTTAATAATATGGAAGTAATAATGATAACTCTTAATATAATTAATTTAAAGTATTGTGTCATACAATGTTTCGCCAACCAGCCTTTCAATGATTACACTTATCTGTGAGCGTTCAATTCAGCTGATCGCTGATGAGTGCAGAGCCCTTTCAACAGGGTCGTAGATGGATGAACATGTAGGGCCAATGGGAGATGGACCTGCCCTGGAATCTTGAATTTTGGTGCTTGGGAAGGGAGGGTAACGTTGAAAGTCTCCCTTCCGTATTGAGGCTGTTCGTAGGCCAGGCGTGACGCTGTTCGTGGGTCAGGCATCACACTGTCTGTGGGGTCAGGCAATACGCTGTCCGTGGGTCAGGCATAACGCTGTCTGTGGGGTCAGGCATAACGCTGTCTGTGGGGTCAGGCCAAGTGTAGCAGCCTGATAACTCAGGTCTTCTGGTGGAGGTGTCAAATCACGCCCATCTGAGTGGACTGGATCCTTGATGGATGGCGTCCGAGGAGTCTTGGGAGGCAGCAGGGCTATGGATAAGGGGGGTTTCTGGCGTTCCCCCTTTCCATATCTTGTTTGACCTTGGGAGCAGTCACAGCGCGTGCACTGCACGCTCAAGAGGTAGGGGGTAAGAGAGAGATTTGAGAAAGACGGTGGAGGCTTTATAGTTTTGGGTGCCGTCCACTGACCAATCACACTCTTGGCACCATCTGTGCAGTACAGCATTAGTGTCTTTGTTCTCTCCACTGAGCAATTCTATTCTGGGCACAATCTGCGCAGCAGAATGTTAGCGTCTCTTTGTTCTGTCCAATTCTCACGTTCGGCACCACATTCCAAGGCCTGGCTGGTTTCTCTAAGAGAGAGCTTTGAGGCCTGGCTGGCTATTAAAGTGGACAATGAACTGACTTAAAATTAAAATATCTCGACTCATAACACGGATAATGTTCACCTTGTCTCTTGAGTGGCTTTCATATCGACGCAACAATGAGAGCAAGAAAATTGAAGTCTTGACCAAGTTTTTTCTGACGGCGCGATGTGAAGGTCCACGTGCACATCAAGGAAATAACCACCTCGTCTGTTTCATTGTTTGCATCTGCATGGATTTCTCCGTTTGTTCTTCTCCTGTGGTAGTGTGTGGCGCGTGTTGTGTTAGAAAATGTGATTCTAGAGGACAAGAAGAACGACCCTTTCTACGTCACCAATGACGTCAACCAATGGTCATATGAAGTCGCCATTTAGTTGACTGTAGAAATAAAAAGGGACAGAGACTCTTAACAATTTCCAACAGATCCCAAGTTGGAATGAGTTGCAGCCATGCAGGAATAATTCTATGGAAGGTTTTCCTCTGCACTGCACGCTGGAGCACCCACATTTGCTGAAACAGCATCTGTTACCTACCGATCTCTTTGCCATTTCCAGTTGTCAATCACAATGAAGAAAACTAGAATCGTAATAGCTTCTGATACGAGCTCTGTCAACGTGCACCGGAAGTGGGCACTACTACCCACGCGAGTAGGATGCGCCTGTGAAGTGCCGACCTCGCGTCTGCGAGTCAGGAGTCTGGTCACTATAGAGTCCGTGTTATGAATAAAGGCGAAACCTGATGCCACCGTGTACCTACACTTTTCCATTCTCGGACAGTGAGAAGCATATTACAGGCACTGCCTTTTATCAGCGGCAACCCAATTGGTACGGTCTCCGCCATTTTGGTTCATCCACGCCACTGCAGCGAGACGCAGCGAGGGACCTCGGGAGCTACCTCGGCCACCTGTCGTCACAGCGAGTGTCTCCTTGTGAGCGAGACACCGTAGGCAACGCCTAGCCCTCGAGTTTCCTGCGAGGTTCCTTGCCTAAGAACCGCGCTCCTGCTCTGAGGATGCAGGTTGGAAGGACGAAGGTGGCGTGTCTACGTTATCTGGCTGTCTGCTCTGATGCTCGTCAGGATTTCTGCCAGCGTGTCTTCGTATGCCTTGCTGTTTCATTCAGATAGTCCTCAGTTTTTGCTGCAGAAGGTTGACTTGTGTCGTGTCGGTATTTTTGCCTCCTAGCGAGTTGAAGGAATCTTTTGATCCTTGTATCATTGTGGAATGCTGTATTTCGTTGACGTTAATTCGTCGCGTTTTTCCCAACTCACACGAGTGCGTGTCGACTTCAGGACTTACAGGTTCCACTTCATGCGACACTTTTGTTACATCTCGATAAGCGGACAAGACCTTGCACTGGAAGCGCTCAGTTTAACGTCATACTTTCCGACAAAATTGTTGCAGCAAGCACAAATTCCAACAGACGTGTTGTATTAGACATAACATTCACCTCACGTGTTGTAGTAGACACAACGTCCAACAGACTTGTTGCAGTTAGCGCAACATCCAACAGATTTGTTGCAGTAGGCACAACGTCCGACAGATTTGCTGTGGTAGACACACCGTCCAACAGACTTTTTGCAGTAGGCACAATGTCCAACAGAC
>JAWQFJ010001250.1:122500-127500 GCA_034096865.1 Theodoxus fluviatilis
GTCCGTTGCTTGGAATTGGTTGGAGATACCGGTGTTGGCTGAGGGTCACAGGAGTTGGCGCCTGTTGTTGGCGTGTGAGGGGGTTTGTAGGAATCTGTGAGATTGCCGGGGTTTTGTCGGTGTTTTCGGGTCTTTTGTGTATATGAGTTGTGATTGCCTAGAGAGAGCTTTCCCCGATTGGGTTATCGTCTTCGGTAATTGTTGTGTGGAGGCGCATAGACCGGCTTGCTTACGCGGGTTTGTGTTTGTTCGCTTTCTTTGCAAGTGTCGGGTTGTATTGTGTTAAATGTAATTAAATTCACTTTTCTTAATTTGCACTTGTTGTGATCCTCTGTAATTGTACATTTGTGTGTGGAGTGTATACGAGTACTGTTTTGGGTAATAAATGTCGTCGATTGTCATGTGGTTGTTTATCATGGAGGATTGACGAGCCTAAACACCGGCACCAGGTGGCGAAGTCTACCTTTGGTGTGTGTGTGTGTGTGTGTGTGTGTTTGTTTGTGTGTGTGTGTGTGTGTGTATTATATATTATTAGTCCCACTTAGCAGTAAATTTTTTGCATAACTTTAGAGATTAGCGAGACACACAAAATAGTCTCACAATGAAATATAGATGACAAGCGTAGATATACCGCCACTTCATTTTGAATTTGCCTTAACAATTTGCCACCAGAACGTCTTGACAGTTTGTTTTGGGGAGAGAAACAAACATCATACATAGAGCGCGTTAGAAATAAACATGAATTACACATATGAATATTACGTTTTCGTAGCTTCTGTTGTGATATGTGCAGAGCTGTTTTATCTGGCGCCCGGGGATGTCTGCCTGGACCTCATCATTACTTACATTGAGTAAATGCTAACACGGATATATTCTTGGGGAAGACTATATTCTGCCGGTAGGTTTCGCAGTAGCTTCTGCATTTTTGACTCACATGCAAAGCAAAAGTGAGTCTATGTACTCACCCGTTTCGGGCGTCCGAAAACTTTAACGTTGGATTTTTCTCAGAGACTATTAAGTCTATCAATACCAAATGTGGCATGATGGTGTATGATGACAAGGCCTCAAAAAACGTACATAGTGACTTGACCTTGCTTTAAGGTCAAGGTCACAGGAGCCGTAAATGTTGTCCGAAAAACAGCCGTTTTTCACATTTTCTCAATTTTCTCTGAAGTTTTTTAGATTGGATACGTTACCTATATATGATATATATGACAAAGAAAGTCCTATCTTTTGATACCAGTTTGGTTGACCTTGCTTCAAGGTCAAGGTCACAGGAGCTCTTTAAAGTTGGATTGTATACATATTTTTAAGTGACCTTGACCCTGAACTATAGAAGATAACAGTTTCAAACTTAATACTTATGTGGGGCACATGTTATACTTTCATCTGAAGACACATTTGGTCACATATCGTCAAGGTCAAGGTCACGTTGACCCTTATGAAATGTGACCAAAATGGGTAGTGAACCACTAAAAGTGACTATATCTCATGGTAGAAAGTGCCAATAAGCCCCAATGTGCTTCCTATGTCTTGAATTAACAGCTTTGTGTTGCATGACCTTGGATGACCTTGACCGTGAGTCAAGGCCACATGTATTTTGGTAGGAAAAATGTGTAAAGCATTTCTTAGTGTATGATGTCATTGCTAGGTTTAGTTGTTTGACCTTGACCTTGAAGGTCACTTGAAGGTCGAGGTCATGTAAAGGTCAAGGTCAAGAATGTGAGTCGTATGGGCGTTGCCCTTCTTGGTAATAAGTCTTAACACTTGTCACTGTCTGCAAACGATTTTCAATGGGAGAGTTCGTTTGACGTCGGAACCCGATCTCTCCGAAGCTGCCCGAATCGTTCCGCTATGTGCAGTGCACTTGACAACCAGTTTGAAGGGTTGGGAAGTTCCTGTAAATACGTTTTGTTTTTTTGCTTTGGCCCGTCGTAGACGTTGAACCAAAGCTACCGACACAAGGTTGCAGCCATTATAGCCAGTGCCGTGGTTTTATCCCTGGGACGGAGACATCTGGGTTTATTTAGATACCTTGACAACCATATATTTTAATTGCTGCTGCTGCTGCTTGATTTAAGCGCCGTTCCGCAACCGAGGGACCAGAGGTAAAATTTATACTCGTCATGTATACAGCCCAGCGCATAACGATAATTTGGATACTTTGACGAAAATAGTTAATCTGTTCATGTGAGTCCGAAGTGATTAAGTAATGATAGACGTGCTTTCTTCTTCGATTAAACCTTATTCATCTCTATCGTGGTGAGCCCGACACAAGGGAGACAACCCAGGTTTTACCGGTTTCCACTGAACTTCTTCAGTGCCCCAAAACTTCTCTCTGAATTTCGCATGGGCTGATGAACGACATTCCAATATGTTTTGCAGTCTCTGGACTGAAGTCAGAGGGGGGAAAAAAGACAGTGACACGTGCCTACATCATAAGCGATTTGGGTACGCCTACGTATGGCACGTGGTGAAATTGACTACTCTGCCTTTCCTTCTCATTCGTTAATTTGATATTCGAGTGGTTCTATTTAAGACGGCATCTCTACTTTCTCTCGCTCCAAGATGGCTTGCTTGGCGCCTGTCCAGTCAAACGCTTTGGTCAGTCCTGATCGTCTCTCAGATCTGTTAAATGCGACCCGCCACTTCAAAACCTTTCCCAACGATGCTGGTATCTGTAGATTTTTTCTCATAAATCTCATACAACGCTGAGAGATCAACACTGCTGAAATTATGTTCATTTGAAGATAGTTGTCTTGCCAGTGGCAATGTTGAGAAAATGGCTTCTTCCGAAGTTTTCCCACCACGTATGCTGCATAGCGGGCGTGCATGTAAAGCGAGAAAAACTTGAATGACACAAAAGCAAACGTATTTTTCAGGCAAACTTTTCGAGAACATAAAAAGTTTGTGCCTCTGGTGTGCAAATAAAACAAATAGCACTGACACATATTAACTCTGTATCACCTATATCTGGAAGTAGCGTAAATCTCTTTCCGCGAGCAAGGACTAGTTTTTAGTCACTTAATGCTTATGCTTTAATCTTTTTCATATAACCAACTTTTAGTCTACATAAAGAAGCATTTTGCTTCTCGCCTTGTAAAGTGTACATACCCACTGTTTAATGTAAGTGCTTGTAGATTTTTCGAACTGCGTGTTATAGCATATTTTCTAGTTAATACATTATTCATATATATCTTTGTACAAAATCTCTTCTTTTTTACCATGCAACTTATTGGCCCTTTTATAGGAAGCGTTTTTGTACTTTCAGTATCTTCTAATTGTAAACCGGATGTAAACATTTTCTCTATGGTAACACAGTATAGTTTTCAACAACAACAAAGTACACGCATCATTTACGCACTTACGTATGCTGGCATGTACATCGACTTGGCGACAAGCAGGGACAGGATGCTCCAGGCACAACTCATTCTGAAATGTACAGGAAAAACAAGTCAGGCTTCGCCTGTTTCCAGTTCATGAATGTACGTAGTGGAACAATTTGCGCGTATGAAATGAGAGAGAGAGAGAGAGAGAGAGGGAGAGAGAGAGAGAGAGAGAGAGAGAGAGAGAGAGAGAGAGAGAGAGAGAGAGAGAGAGAAAGACTAGACAAGACGAGACGAGACGAGTCGAGACCAGGGGCGGGTTTGAAAATAGGTAGTCGATCTTGGTCGCAAGATCTTGCTTCGCATTAAGAGCTAGCTAAAACAGAAACTACCCAACGTGACGAAGTAATGCGCATGCGTAGACGTCACGACAAGAGGTGAACTAGCCACATTTCAATGGCCGACGTGTTGCCGGTTCACTCAGAAAACGCTCTATTTCGAGATACTAGCAACCCATCCAAAGAAAATATAAGGCATGCACAGCATTAATTTATCAAAGGTGTATGTTGAATGCATTAATAGATCGTGAAACCTCCTACAGTTTACACATCGAATGCAGGTCTACGCATCCACGCCGAACAGTTGTCTCCAAGATGGCGGCGCGCACTGTACTCATACCGTCCGCCATCTTGAATCTTAAAAGCTAGGCACCTCTCAAGCTGCCTCGCTCAATGTACGCTCGTCTACGATTGGCTCGATAGCAAGCAAAGAATGAAACTGCCCATTCGGCGAGATCTACGTAGATCTACCGAGATCTTCGCATTTTCAAACCCGCCTCTGACCAACTGACTCGAGAGAATCTCGAGGGCTAGGCGTTGCCTACGTTTCTCGCTCATAAACCGTAGATGCGTCTCGCTCGCCCTCGACTAGCCATTGAGGCGGACCACTTCCCTAACAAACGCAATCTTTTTCTTGGTAGTCTTGGAGATTTTGCAATAATCCACATGACTGAATTCCGGTGAAGTTATCAGCAAGTCCCAGACTACAGAAAGAACTAATTGTTATCTGCTCGAGAACGAGGGAAGCCAGAATGACACGGATTATATCCCCTATGGACTTTACTTTCAGTTCACATCACTCGAAAACGGTAGCTTTTCCGAGCGCGGCAGACGACAAGTTTGGATTAGAAAGCAGACGACGAAAAGTATTACCTCCCAGCAAGATCTTTGCTCCCAGTGACACACAGCAGTAAAAGTACCAAGGTAAGTGTGCCTTGAAATCGTCTGCGTGATGCTGTCTGCTGATCTTATATAAATTTGCTACTTTTGGAATCATTTTTATATGGTCGTTGTGTGCTTTTTTGAATCTTAATCTACCCGATTAGCAGTCAGATGTTTTCATGCCAAACGTTCTGTTAATAATAATAATAATAATAATAATAATACAGACTACTTATACGCCCATACTTTCCCTAATAGGCAAGCTCATGGCGTTTACAATTAAAAGTCTACATTCATACAAAGCATTCCAACACTCGCACACTGTACAGTTGAAACAAAAAAGAGTTAAATATAATACAACTACTTAACCTAGCAGGCAATACACAAAACATGAAGCATTAAAGAGGCGCCTTGTGAAGCACCTCACTGCTCGTTAGGAAAGACTGACCGGAAC
>JAWQFJ010001250.1:135000-142924 GCA_034096865.1 Theodoxus fluviatilis
AAATTTTCAGCCCGGATTCGAATCCGTTCACGCATGACCTAACGTTACAATTGTCCAGCGCTTTACAATCTGAGCCATTCATTTGGCAACTGACGGTACTACGTGTTTGTAAAGGAATGATAAAAAATCCTTCACAAATGGGACATCCGCTGGAAATTACGTCACGTTATTCGACGTCAAATGATTACGTCACACATGCCAAAACTTCAATTGAGTTGGGACAAAGATAGATTTCATACTCTTGTCGTGGAACCAAACAACGAAAAGATTGACCTGATTTTTCAATACAAACACTGTATTCATTTTGTTGTTTAGACTGCAAGTGTAACTTTTCTGACTTGCGTTCCACTCAACACATTTTTCACCTAGTGGACATGTACTCGATCAATTGACTCGATTAAATTCAACTGATGTATTTGATATACATTTGTATTAATCCGGAAAAATTATGAAATCATACTTCATTCATTCGAGCATTAGTCTTGACAGCGTTCAGCTGACGAAGTAAACATCAATCTACTTCGACCATAACGTAAGTGCGAGTTGCAGACGAAACGACTAGGTACAAAACGTCCAGGATACAAACGACCCGCATCGTAAAAAATATTTCTTTCTCCTTCACCAAGGTTCTCCAAATTCACATATGAACAAAGACTTGTCAAGATGAGGCTCCCTAGTCTGTGCTACAGAAGAACTAGAGGTGACCTAATAGAAGTGTACAAGTATACGCACGGCATGTACCAGATTGGAGAGAATCTGTTTTCCTGCGATGACAATAGTGTCACAAGAGGTCACGCCTACAAGCTCAAGAAAAACCGATGCAATACGGCTTTACGACAGCATTTCTTCACCCAGCGAGTTATCAACATGTGGAACAGCCTCCCGAATAGCGTAGTCGAGGCACCGAGCCTGAACTCGTTCAAGAACAGAGTGGACAAGCATCTACAAGGATATATGTTCAAGCTGGAGGAACCACTGGCGCAGATGATGCACAGCAATTAGGCCTTTTTTTCTCTCTTTTTCTTTATCTTACAAGTGTTATAGACTAGGCCTGGTAAAAGACCAGCTAGTATCCATAAAAACAATAAAAATACAGCCAGAGAACTACCAGAATCGGCGATAGGCCCTGGACGCCTAAGCAAGCCGAAGAATTATATTCTATTCTATTCTATTCACCCTTCTCAAAAAAATCTCCTCGCAAATGACGTCACGTTATTCGACGTCAAATGATCACGTCACAGATTTTGCAAAATGGAGTCTGTTGTATCGTTTTCATTGCAACACCAAAATGTAAAAACGTCACTTTCTGTTCAAACCTTGATTCTGAAAATTTGATAATATTGAATGGGACCTAACTTCCAGTCAGTGTGCAAAATCTCAAGGAAATCCGTCCAGTAGTTTTTGAGATATAGGCCGTGGAGTCGGGACAGACACACAGACAGACAGATAGATAAAGTCTGTAGGACCTCCAGTAAACCTGGAGAGATAAATCACTTGCTTTTCAAACCTCGATTCTGAAAATTTGATACATTCAATCGGACCTAACTCCCAGTAAGTGTGCAAAATGTTAAGGAAATCCGTCCAGTAGTCTTTGAGAAATCAGCCGTTAAGTCGGGACAGAGAGACAGATGATACAGATAAAATTACGTCACGTTATTGATAACGTCACACATTTTCCATTTCGCCATCCCATCAATTGACATTTTAGGGAGGTGCTTTCGAGTTAACAACCTTAAAAAACCACTTTCTTTTCAAACCTCGATTCTGAAAATTTGATACATTCAATCGGACCTAACTTCCAGTATGTGTGCAAAATGTCAAGGAAATTCGTTCAGTAGTTTTTGAGATATCAGCCGTTAAGTCGGGACAGACAGACAGACACAAACACAGACAGACAGACAGAGAGATAAAGGCTGTAGGACCTCCAGTAAACCTGGAGGGATAAAGACTGTTGCATGTTTTTTTATTTTCGTCGTGGGCAAGCGCCAGATCGCCATTAGCAGGCCACGTACCTTTTGCTGATGTACACCGTAGTGCCTTGCACGCCTCTGCAGCTAATAATAATAAAAATAATAATAATAATAATAGTAATAATAATAGTAATAATAATAATAATAATAATAATAATAATAATAGTAATATTAATAATAATAATAATAATAATAATAATAATAATAATAATAATAATAATAATAATAATAATAATAATAATAATAATAATAATAATAATAATAATAATAATAATAATAATAATAATAATAATAATAATGAATAATGAATAGCATTTGTATAGTGCACTTCTGTACAACTCAATGCGCTGACATAACCACATTCATACGCAGACATTCATCAACAAGCTTACCAACATAATACAACTTACAGACCTGAGAATGGATACAACAACATACATGATCATGAGAAGAAAAACCTACAATCAAACAAAAGTCAGTCGAAACATGTGAGTCTTCAGTTGCGACTTAAAAATAGGTAAAGTGGGTGCGTCACACAGGCCAGCCGGCAGCGAGTTCCAGACAGAGCTAAAACTACGCTCACCAAAAGATTTTATACTACGTTTAGGAATTTTGAGAAGCTTTTCATTTGCTGAATGAAGAGAACGGGTTCTGTGGCAGAACCGCACAGATTTGCATTAAGAAACCCTGACAATATCCCCCCAAGAAATCCAATCTCAATGTCACGGCTTGTAACAGCATGCAATATTTAGGCCTTGTCAGGTTTTGACGTACTTCCTGGCTGGACTATGACGTCATTAAAAATGTAGTCAACGTTTGAACATGTCGGTTGATCTGTTTCCCATCCATCCACAAAATCATTCAATCTTCTAACAGAAGAACATTACATGGTGGCAGCGATAGTGGATCATGGCAGAACTGAACAGTTTGCCGAACCCGAAGATGGACTGGGACAGCGCAGACAGATCAATTGCCTTAGCCGAGTTCAAGCAGCTTTGTCAACTGTGGTTCATTGCGAACGAGACTCCCGACGAACGTCAGTACAGTTTCATTTTACTGTGGTCTGGATCTGAAGGAATCAAGTTATCTAACACTTGGGGACTATCGGCAGAGCAGCTGAAAGATCCAAAAAACGTGTGGGATAAGTTTGCAGAGAGCGAGCCTCAGGACAACTTCAGAATTCACAGGATGGAACTACAGCGATTTCGTCAACAGACCGGTGAGTCTGTAAATGATTTTGTCACGCGTTGCAAAACCAAAGTTATGAAATGCAAACTTTCAGACGACAAGGCCAGAGATGAGCGAATAATCGAGCAGATTATTTCTGGAATCAAATACCCAGAGGCACAGCGAAAACTCCTAGCCAAAGATGACAAGATGACGCTAAAACAAGCCATTGACATTTGCCGCAACTTTGAAGCCAGTGTTTCCCACATGGAGAAGATGACCACTACATCAACAAGCCCACTTCAGCTGTCGACTTTGTTTCACAACGTGACAACAAGCACAAGCTATGTGGCAACTGTGGACTGAAACATGAGATCAAAAGATGCCCTGCGTTTAACACAAAATGCGACGGGTGTGGAAAAATGAATCATTGGCGGAAATGCTGTCGCAGCAAGCCGACTGAAAGCACCAGACAGCAACAACCTCAACGAGGGCGCGGAGACCAGCATGCTCATGGTTACCCGAACAAGCGACGACGCAGCCATACTCCGCATCGACGTCACGATGTCGTCACCAATGAAGCTGACAGTGATATCAACATAGCAGATGATATGAACAATCTAGAGTTTCAACCAATCAACTATTCCACTGTTGACACGAATGATGACCGCACTGAAGTGTACGCAAATCTCAACATCAAGCTGAACAGCAGCACACAAGCCTCACTGAAGGTAAAAGTTGACACAGGAGCTCAAGGTAATATTTTACCACTCAGAATTTTTCGTCGGATGTATCCAAGACAACTCGACGAAGATGGATATCCAAAAGCAGGAGCAACAAGACAGAAAAAAACCGTACTGATTGCATACAATGGCACCGTCATTAACCAGTATGGATCGATCTCTATACCGTGCAAGTATCAAAGTTCACCATGGCAACAGGAAGAGTTCTACGTCACAGACGGAAACGGACCAGCTATTCTAGGCCTACCAGGCAGCACTCACCTCAAACTGGTCACTCTTCATTGTCCGATTCAGGCATCGCCGATGAAGCCTCAGCATACTATTCCCATAGCAGATGAGAAAGAGCTGAAGAGCTTATATCCTGATCGAGATTTGAAGGCATTGGAGATTTTCCAGGAGATCTACACATCACGTTGAAAGAAGATGCTCAACCCGTCATCCAACCTCCACGAAAATACCCCATTCAGATAGTACCTGAAATCAAGGCTGAGCTGGAAAAGATGGAGCAGCTTGGAGTGATCATTCCTGTCCAAGAGCCGACTGATTGGGTCAACTCTCTAGCTTTCAGCAGGAAGTCGAATGGTGGGTTACGAGTATGCCTCGATCCCAAAGATCTCAACAGGAATATCAAACGTACGTATCACAAGACTCCAACACTGGAGGAGATCACCAACAAGTTCAGCGGAGCGAAAATCTTCAGCAAACTAGATGCCCGATATGGCTACTGGTCAGTCAAGCTGGACGAAGATTCAAGCAAACTCACCACATTCAACAGCCCGTGTGGCCGATACAGGTTCACCCGTCTTCCATTTGGTCTTAACGTATCCCAAGATGTCTTCCAGGAACGGATGGATACGATCCTCAGCCAGTGTCCTGGAGTGATAGGCATCACAGATGACATCGTCGTCTACGGGAAGGACGATGAGGACCATGATCGCAACCTGCATCACTTGATGGACGTAGCAAAAACAAGAGGATTGATCTTCAACGAAGAAAAATGCTACATCAAGCGCAAGCAAGTCAAGTTCTTTGGAATGATTTACGATGCTGATGGCGTGCATCCAGATCCAGAAAAAACAGCTGAGATCAAGAGCCTACCCCCGCCAAAGAATGTCACAGAACTACAGCAGTTTCTTGGCATGGTACAGTACATGTCGCCTTTCATACCCAATCTCGCTGACCATACAACAGCACTGCGAGCGCTGACCAAGAAGGATGTCGCATGGGAATGGAACAGCTCACACCAGAAAGCATTCCAGAGAGTGAAAGACATGATATGTGATGACTTATCACTGACCTACTTTGATGTCAACAAACCAGCTGTCATCCAGGTTGATGCGTCACAAATGGGACTCGGAGCGACTTTGATACAGGACAACAAACCGATTGCTTTTGCAAGCAAAGCACTCAATGACACCGAGCAGCGGTACGCGAACATAGAGAGAGAACTACTGGCAGTTGTTTTCGGGTGTGAACGATTTCACACATACGTCTACGGAAAACACTTCACTGTAGAGTCCGACCACAAACCCCTGGAGCAAATTCAAAAGAAGAGTTTGGCGAACACACCCCCTCGTCTACAGCGTATGATGCTTCGCCTACAACAGTACGACATGAACATCATGTATCGCCCAGGAAGAGAAGTGGTCGTCGCCGACATGCTTTCCAGACTTCACCCTACGGCCGGACCCGAGATTGACCTTGAGAGATCAGTCTTTGCAGTTGAATTTTCAGCAAATCGCCTGCAACAGCTGAAGGAAGAGACAAAGAAGGACAAACACCTAATGTCACTGAAAAAGATTATTGTAAAAGGATGGCCTGAGAAAGCAAGGGAACTACCAAAAAAGATGCGACAGTACTGGTCACTCAGAGATGTGCTGACAGTAGAAGAAGATATCGTTCTCAATGGCAGCCGAGTGATGATCCCAGAGTCTATGCAGAACTACATTCTAAAGAACATTCACACTGGACACCTCGGGATCGAGAAATGTCGCATGAGAGCACAGGCATGTGTGTACTGGAATGGCATGAACCGCGACATCGAGAACTACGTCAAGAGATGTATGACATGTTGCAAGCACCAGCGGAATCAACCTCATCAGCCATTGCTTCAACATGAAGTTCCGGATCGACCGTGGCAAGTTCTAGGCACCGATCTGATGATGACAGGCGGCAGTGATTACATCATCGTCACCGATTACTACTCAAAAATGCCTTTCGTTAGAAGAACAGCTGCAGCGGGTCAGACAACGTCGTCAAACGTAATCTCATACATGAAACAGCTTTTCGGAGAGCAAGGAATACCACAAAAAGTCATCAGCGACAATGGCACACCATACGTTTCAACGGCATTCAAGGAATTCGCTGACGAATGGGGATTTGAACATGTAACCAGTTCACCCAAATACCCACAATCCAACGGATTTGCAGAGCGTAGCGTGCAGACGATCAAGAAGATAATCATCAAAGCCCAAGAGAGTCACACAGACATTAATATGGCACTACTGGTGTTCAGATCGACACCCATTGACCATCATATTCCCTCCCCTGCAGAACTCCTGTATTCCCGCAAACTGAAAACTGACATGCCCACAGTCATCACGAACACCCTACCCAACCGAAAGAAGATCGAGGACCAATTGCGTAAACGGCAGAAGACGCAGAAGAAATATCATGACAGGAGAGCACACGAACTGCCAGCACTGCACAAAGGTCAAAAGGTCATGATGCAAAAAGAAGAAGGAGGAAAGTGGACGCCAGCAACCGTGGTTCAGACCAGAAACGAACCGAGGTCGTATGAAGTTCGAGAACCAGATGGAGGAACTTATCGCAGAAATCGAAGACACATAAGGAACTTGCAGAAACCTCCTAAAGGACATGTTCGATTCAACCTCATACCACACATTATTAGTGACAAACAGTTGCTGTACATGGAACCAGACTTCGAAGATGAAGAAGATGATACCTCAACACATCCCCAGGAGAATCATGTTGAAATGCATCAACAAGAGCAGCAACGACCCAGGCGCATGATCAAGAAACCCGAAAGACTGATAGAACAAATGTGAACAATCATTGCTAATCAAAAGGCAATTTCGAAGAACAAATACTGCAAATTCATAAGCTAATAAGGCGTCAAACAAAGCAGTAAGGTCAACTTGATTCAGAGTTAAAGTTGCATGAACAATGTTAAAGTTAAAGTTATAGAGACAGTAACAAAGAAAAGTTAAAGTGATTTTGCGGACAGACAAAATAAATTTGTAAGTGACAATCAATGAATTATATGTTATTCAATTTGAAACTGCTAAAAAATTTCAGGTGATTGAAATTATCTTATGAGAAGAGGGATGTAACAGCATGCAATATTTAGGCCTTGTCAGGTTTTGACGTACTTCCTGGCTGGACTATGACGTCATTAAAAATGTAGTCAACGTTTGAACATGTCGGTTGATCTGTTTCCCATCCATCCACAAAATCATTCAATCTTCTAACAGAAGAACATTACACGGCTCAAGCCTATTGGTTTTGATTTTTTGTGTGTGTTTGGTATTCCGATTTAGTGATTCGGTCATGAATCCAGTGGTTCGAGTGTCTGCAAGATGTGTGAGTTGGAATTCAGTTCATTTGAAGACGTCACCGATTGCCAAAAGGGAGAAGGGTGACGTCAATCAGGAGGGAACGTCAGAATTGGAGGAGGAGAAAGGTGTTTGGTTGGGATGGAGAGGAGGAGATTTTTTGGACCGTTTGGGGTAAGGTGAATTGTTTGGGTAGTGAAATGGAACTGTTTGGGGCAGAGTGAGCTGTGTGGGGCAAGGTGGACTGTTGGGGAGCGAAGTGGAACTGTTTGTAGCAAAGTGAACTGTGTGGGGCAAGGTGGACGGTTGGGGGGCAAGGTGAAATTGTTTGTGGCAAAGTGAACGCAAAGTGGAATTGTTTGTGACAAAGCGAACTGGGTGCGGCAAGGTGGACTGTTGGGGGGCAAAAATAACCATTTGGGGCAAGTTGAATCTGTTGTGCATGGTGTGTACTGTCTTATGTTGATTG
>JAWQFJ010001251.1:2500-12500 GCA_034096865.1 Theodoxus fluviatilis
AACAAGTTTTTTTTTCTGGTCACTGACTTTTTTTTGTGGCCACCTGTCCATCTGGTTTCTCTCCAGGCTGGAGGTTCTACACAGCCGGTTTTCATATCATCTCTTCACTTTTATACTACAAAATGGAAGTAATGAAAATTTATCAAGTGAGAGTATTTACTTTTTTCCATTAATGAGTGAACAATGCATAATTGAATAAAGGTAACTGTTTTACATGTTCTGATTTTTGTGACACTGAATTAAGAATTAAGGGAATCAAGAACTATCTCTATAATAGTATAAACTGAGGTCTGTCTGTTTTTATTGTTGTTGCACACTCAGTGGTTTGTATGCATTTGATGGTGGTGACAATACCTAGCTGAAGAAACAAGCCATGTTCAAATTGTTGCATTCTCAATACTGGACAAGATAGCACTGTAATCACCTGGTGGTGTCTTAGTGCTGCAGAAGCTGTTGCTCTCTGTTTCCCTCTGTCCTGTCAAGGACAAGTTCTGCAAAGCAGTACACATCTTCTGTCAGGGCTGAGCCAGTGTCAACACTGGAGTTCACTGTAGTAACATTCCCTGGTGAAGACAAAATGCTGTCAGATAATTTCTAACCCTGTTTGCCCACTATCATGTACCTCTACTACAGGGTGACCCCACCCTAATGCCATCATGTAGCTCTAGCCAGAGATGGCCCCTGATTGGGGACAGAGACCTAAAATTAGCTCCTTGGAGTTTGTGCCAGCTTCACAGCTACATGGCTGAGTCCTTGAGTGGCAGGACAGGCGTGGGCCAGTGGAATCTCTGTCCTGCAGGATCCTGCATGCCAGGCATGGTGCAGCGTCCATTGGAGTCTCACTATCATGCCTGGGCCTGCATTCAGGCAGTCTGTCTGTCTGTTTCTCCACTCTCCTTTCCTTGTCTCTGTCTTAATTTAAGCAAGAACATCCAAATTTGCATAAGATGAAATGACCTACTCTGCCTCCAAGCAAGAGAGTAGACACTCCTGTGGTGTGTAGTGCAAGGTGTAGACCAAGTCGTCTTTCAGGATATTTGTTTTATACTCCTCCATTACTGAATCAAAATTGTGTAGTTGCAAATTTTGGTTGCGTAGTTGTGTCTGATGAATCTTTCGTTCACTTCTCTGTTGCATTCTTTAGGACGTTTGTGATTATTAATTGAAGGCCAAACAGTCAAATGACTGCTTGGGGTATGTATACAGTGTCACTGTGTATGTAAATTTTCATTGAAATGTGTGGGGTTTTAAATAAGCATCATAAATTGTTACATTTTACCCCATTGTTAATGTTTTCACTTTGAATATATCAACCAGTGTTCTGGCTTGTTTAACCTGGTGCAGATTGTCTTCTGCCATCTTTCTCTATCATCCCCCCCTCCCGCCTCTCGATCTTTTCTTTCAATTTCTCTTTTCTTTCAATTTCTCTTTTCTTTCAATTTCTCTTATCTTTCAATCTGTTTTCTTTCAATTTCTTTTCTCTCTTTCTCTCTCTCTCTCTCTCTCTCTCTCTCTCTCTCTCTCTCTCTCTCTCTCTCTCTCTCTCTCTCTCTCTCTCTCTCTCTCTCTCTCTCTCTCTCTCCCTCTCCCTTTCTTGCTCCCCCCCCCCTCTCTCTCTCTCTCTCTCTCTCTCTCTCTCTCTTCTCTCTCTCTCTCTCTCTCTCTCACTCTCTCTCCTCGCTCTCTCATCTCTCCTCCCCCCACTCCTCTCCCCACCCCTCTCTCTCTCCTCCTCCCCCCCCCCCCTCTCTCTCTCTCTCTCTCTCTCTCTCTCTCTCTCTCTCTCTCTCTCTCTTTGCCTTTTAGTTGTGGTACAGCCTTTCATGCTTATTGCTTCAGTCACCTGCTGTTTGCCCTGGCTGTTGCCCTGTCTCCATGCTTGTGTAAGGCAGTTGCTGTGGTCATACTCACACCTGTAATCCTGTAGGCAAACCTTTCCTTTGTATCCTGTGGCCAATCCTTGATAGTGTAATCTCAGGCACAATTATGTACATGTGTGAACTTATCTACTTAGACATAGCACTAAGCACTCCAGCAGACTGGCTAAGCATGTTGTTGACTTCACAGCACCAGCTCAAGTGGACTTTGCAATTAGTAACTGAGCTGCTCTCAAGCTCTGCAGTACTGGACATGGCTGACCAGTCATGTGCTGTCCACTGAGGCATAGGTGGTCATCTGGGCTATGTGACAGGCTTGAGGCATTTCATGGCTATCACTCAGCTTCCTGGGTTGTGCTCCAATAACAAGGGGGAAGGAGATTATCTCACTCCTTCCAGTTGTGTCATGGCTAGAGCCACTGGTGCAAACAGAGACTTTGAAGACCAGCATAGAAACTGAGGGAGACAGGATAGTGGTAGATCTGACTGACTGATGGTGGACTAGGAATGTAGTGACTACTGGCACTTGAGTGTGTGATGAAGGAATGAGAGAGATGTAAATATTCATGGTGAATGGGAGAAAACCCATCTAAAGCTCACACATTCATGAATCTACTCACACTAGGCACTTTTATTTTAGTTCAATGTTAGATTCAATCAAAGCCTGTCAAATGCACTATCACTGGCTTTGGTGTGACATGCTTGAGTAATGATAATGGGAACATAGCTTTTAGTTTTTGAGATTGGATACCTGACCTATATATGGTGTATAGGGCAAAGTAATCCCTATCTTTTGATACCAGTTTGATTGACCTTGCTTCAAGGTCAAGGTCACAGGAGCTCTTTAAAGTTGGATTGTATACATATTTTGAAGTGACCTTGACCCTGAACTATGGAAGATAACTCTTCCAAACTTCATAACATTGTAGTACACATGTTATACTTTCATCATGAGACACATTTGGTCACATATCCTCAAGGTCAAGGTCGCTTTGACCGTTATGAAATGTGACCAAAATGGGGTAGTGAACCACTAAAAGTGACCATATCTCATGGTAGAAAGTGCCAATAAGCACCATTGTGCTTCCTATGTCTTGAATTAACAGCTTTGTGTTGCATGACCTTGGATGACCTTGACGTTGGGTCAAGGTCACATGTATTTTGGTAGGGAAAATGTGTAAAGCAGTTCTTAGTGTATGATGTCATTGCTAGGTTTAGTTGTTTGACCTTGACCTTGAAGATCACCTGAAGGTCAAGGTCATGTAAAGGTCAAGGTCAAGCATGTGAGTCGTATGGGCTTTGCCCTTTTTGTTTATAATTGTTTGAAGCTCTGTTCTAGTTATAATGAGGGTCTCTGTGCTACACACAAGACTTGCACAGCTCAGCTCAACAGCTAGACGCAGTGATGCAAAAGAAGGAGGAAAGATTTCAGAGGCAGTGATACCATTTGAGTGAAAAATACCTGACCTACGTTTACAACCTCATTGACACACAATCATTCGACACTCTTTACCCTGGCCTTGTCTGTTATCTCTGTAATGTATTCTTGTACCACTGGAAGAACATGCAAACTATTCATTTCTCTGTTTCTGTCTCTCTGTTGAGAATTTGATGAATGACATGGATTCTGAGTGTCTTGTACCTGGCTAAAGACCTATACAATAAAGTTGTTTGTTCGTTCGTTCATTTTTTCTGTCTCTCTCTGTCTCTGTGTCTGTCTGTCTGTCAGTCTGTCTGTCTGTCTGTCTGTCTGTCTGTCTGTCTCTCTCTCTCTCTCTCTCTCTCTCTCTCTCTCTCTGCCCTTTGTATTTTTTATGCCTACTTTTGCACCCTGTGTGTGTGTGTGTGTGTGTGTGTGTGTGTGTGTGTGTGTGTGTGTGTGTGTGTGTGTGAGCATGAGAGAGAGAGAGAGAGAGAGAGAGAGAGAGAGAGAGAGAGAGAGAGAGAGAGAGAGAGAGAGAGAGAGTGTGTGTGTGTGCATGCATGCCTAAGTATTTCTGTCTTTTACATGGGGGCTGTGCAGTTGTCTCTGACCATGGCTGTCTGTGAGTGTTGTCAGTGAGAGTAGAGGTTTCATCAGGTGTCAAATAATATGGAATTATTGGTGCTGCATTTAAGATGGAAAAAAGAAGAAGAAGACTGGAAGTAAAGAAAATTGACAGGAAATTAGATTCTGACAAGAGGAGCTCCTTACCAACCTGCTTGAGAAGATGATCCAGAAGTGGGGACTTCACTACTCCCTGGCTGCTTCCACAGGCTGCTTGGGGCCTGCTGTGGTGGGGATCCAGGAAGAGGCCCCTGAAGCTCCATGGCTTTGGGGCCCTGCTGTTGAAGAAGTTGTCCTAAAACCCTCCCCGGTCTGTCCTGCTCAATGCTTTGCCTCTGTTTAGAATCCAATGAATAATGGACTCCAACAGAGAATAAGATCAATACTTCACTATTTTGCTTGCTGTCCTTGCCTCTGTATGGAATCCAAAGAGTGATGCCTGATGGACTTCATCTCACAGAATCAAGACCAAACCAGTACTTGACCATTTTGTCTGCTGTCCTTGCAGAACGCCCACCTGGCAGGCGATGAGGAGCTGGCAGCAGAGGCGGAGGCTGCCAGCAGCTGCAGTTTTGTGACAGAACTCTTCCAGGCTCTGCACCGTTCTTCCCTCACCTGCCCCCACTGCGGTCGACATAGCAACACCTTTGACCCCTACCTGTGTGTGTCCCTGCCCTTGCCCCAGCGCTGCCCTCGACCAGTGCTGGTCACTCTGGTAATCACAGGGGAACGCTCAAGGGCCATCCGCATTGGCCTTCGCCTCAATACCTACGACACCGTCCGTGACCTACGAGGAAACCTCTCTTCCACAGTCGGCATTTCTGAAACTCAGGTGAGTGTCCAAGAGTGTGTGTGTGTGCATGTGTGTGTGTGTGTGTGCATGTGTGTGTGTGTGTGCATGTGTTTCATGTGTGTGCATATGTGTGTGTGTGTGATATATTGGATTCTCCTTTGCCATTTCATGGTATTCATGAAGATTGTAAAACGGCACAGTTTGAGTGCATCTTCATCAGAGTTTATCTTCCATAGAATTTTGTGTTTAGTCTTCTGTCTCTCACCAGTGGGGATGCTGTTTCCACTGTGCATCCTGTTTGCCTTGCCTGTCACTGCCTTTGGTCTGGAAGCATTCTCACAGCAGGGATGTCAGGTTTCCCACCCGTCTGAGCAGGGCTGTGGTCTGAGCAGGGCTGTGTAGTTTGCCCAGTGCCTGTCTGCCCAGTGTACCCAGCAAGGGAACACTTTCTGTCCTGTGCCTGTCTGCCCAGTGTACCCAGCAAGGGAACACTTTCTGTCCTGTGCCTGTCTGCCCAGTGTACCCAGCAAGGGAACACTTTCTGTCCTGTGCCAGTGTTACCCAGCAAGGGAACACTTTCTGTCCTGTGCCTGTCTGCCCAGTGTACCCAGCAAGGGAACACTTTCTGTCCTGTGCCAGTGTTACCCAGCAAGGGAACACTTTCTGTCCTGTGCCTGTCTGCCCAGTGTACCCAGCAAGGGAACACTTTCTGTCCTGTGCTTGTCTGCCCAGTGTACCCAGCAAGGGAACACTTTC
This sequence comes from Theodoxus fluviatilis, assembly GCA_034096865.1. Taxonomy (NCBI): domain Eukaryota; kingdom Metazoa; phylum Mollusca; class Gastropoda; order Cycloneritida; family Neritidae; genus Theodoxus; species Theodoxus fluviatilis. The sequence continues at coordinate 7,974 of JAWQFJ010001251.1, forward strand.
TGACCTGTGCCAGTGTACCCAGCAAGGGAATACTTTCTGTACTGTGCCAGTGTACCCAGCAAGGGAACACTTTCTGTCCTATGCCTGTCTGCCCAGTGTACCCAGCAAGGGAACACTTTCTGTCCTGTGTCTGTCTGCCCAGTGTACCCAGCAAGGGAACACTTTCTGTCCTGTGCCAGTGTACCCAGCAAGGGAACACTTTCTGTCCTGTGCCAGTGTACCCAGCAAGGGAACACTTTCTGTCCTGTGTCTGTCTGCCCAGTGTACCCATTGGGGGAATTATATTTCTTTGACTGAGAGGGGAGCGAGAGGAGGCAAAGAGTCAGATGAGAGGAAGGAAATACACGTGAATATTGTATATGAAATGAATAGTTTGCATGTTCTTCCAGTGGTACAAGAATACATTACAGAGGAAATAGACAAGGCCAGGGTAAAGAGTGTCGAATGATTGTGTGTCAAGGAGGTTGTAAACGTAGGTCAGGTATTTTTCACTCCCATGGTATCACTGTCTCTGAAATCTTTCCTCCTTCTTTTGCATCACTGCATCCAGCTGTTGAGCTGAGCTGTGTAAGTCTTGTGTGTAATTGACTTTAATGTCCAGTCATCAAGACAAAATGTCTGGCAATCTGCCTGCTTGACTGTTGGCTTAAGTTCACTCCCTAAGCCACAGGTGTGCAAGCCCTAACTTTAGTCTATCCTGCAACTGTTGGTTGTGCAAATCTATGGAGTGTTCCTATTACTCTGATAGATATGCATTCCCAGCTGTATTGGATGGCAAGCCCAACATGTGATAATTTTCACTGTGTCACTCTTTCAATTTTACTTAGAAAAGAGTTGAACCTTGTGCAGGTGGAGAGATGGAAATGCTTAACTTTCCATCATATGCAGTACTGGTCATCAACTCTGTTTTAGTTTTGTGATGATGAGTTTTGCATAATGAATTAGCCTCTTCTTGAGATTGAATGTATGTTTGAATATTTGATTATTTTTATCTCTCATTTATAACTGTGACACATCTTGCACAGTTGAACCAGAACCTCTGATCTGTTGACGAACTGATGTACTTTGTAACTTGCCATGGGACACTGTAGGTGAACCACGTCCACATATTTCAAAGGACAGGAATGCAGGTAATAGTATTTGCCTGAGTTTTGAGGGGGGAGGGGTAGGGAGGGTTGTGATTATGGAGGAGTAAGACTGTGGAGGTACAGAAAGGAAGGGATAGAACGAAAAGGAAAGCAGTTTGTGGACAGCAGCATGTGGCAGACAGAGGGCAATGACCGGGCAATTTCCACACCTACCAGGAGCTATTAAGGGTGAAGGTTCCTTTCACAGCAGTATATTTAACCTAGAGACAGACACAATAGATTTCCAGGAGAGCTTGGTTGGCATGGGGCTTTGAGGCTTGGAAACTTGTCCACTTCCATAGATGCCTAGAGGTCCTCTGCCAAGCTCAGGCTGGTGTGCCAGTTCATCATTCCTGTTCCTGTTAGTTCCTCCTCTCATCACTGACGGCAATGTGGTTTGTGTCGGTGTGGGTGACATGGCCAAGTCCTAGGATCACTGCAATTAGGGAGAATGGAATGATGGCTGATTTTTACCCCACTGCCTAATAGCTTGTTTCTGCCTCCTGTGTTAGTAAACAGAGTTTAATTTTGGAAGGTTGTTCTAATTTGGCACCAGTGCAAACGGCCTGAAGGCATGAAGCTGTCTTGACTCTCACTTTAAAGCCACCAAACCCTTGGAAACTCCCAGCCGTTTTGACTCAGTTTAAAGCTACCAAACTTTTCTTTGAACTTTTCTGCTATTTTGACTGTCAACATAAAGCCACCAAACTTTTCTATGAAACTTGTTGCTGTTTTGACTGCCAGTATAAAGCCACCAAACTTTTCTTTGAACCTTTCTGCTGTTTTGACTCTCACACAAACAACAGCAGCATTGGCAAAATTGAAGCCAATATGGCGTGACAGAAATATCACTCTCGCGTCAAAGATCAGGTTCATGCGCATGCTGGCCATCTCCGTATTCTTGTATGCATGTGAGTCCTGGACACTCACATCTGAGCTACAGAGACGGATACAAGCCCTGGAAATGAGATGCTACCGCAAGATTCTGAACATCTCATATAAAGACCATGTCACGAATGAGGAAGTCAGCAACAGGATCAGGAGAGCAATTGGACAGTACGAAGACCTGCTCTCAATCGTGAAAAGCAGAAAGCTGAAGTGGTACATACGGTCACGTGTCAAGAGGCAGTGGGCTGGCCAAGACCATCCTGCAAGGTACCGTACCAGGTGGGAGAAGGAGAGGCAGGCAAAGAAAGAGGTGGGAAGACAACATCATAGAGTGGACAGGCTTGACCTTTGCTGACTCACAGCGAGCCACAGAGGATAGAGATCGATGGAGGAAGATTGTCCGAAAGTCATCAGTGGTGCCTCAACAACCCATCTCAGGGTTAAGAGACTGAACTGAACTTAAACCACCAAACCCTCCTTGGAAATTTCCTGCTGTTTGACTCAGTTCAAAGCCACCAAACCCTTCTTAGAAATTTCCTGCTGTTTTGACTCTCACTTTAAACCACCAAACCCTTCATGGAATCTTCCCGCTCGTACCCGCATAACCACGGGAAGCATTCCAGCGTTGTGAAACCCACGGCGGCGTTGCAGCCCTTCATGCGAGCCACCCGATCTCCAGCCATGGAGGTTGCATTGTACAAAACCACAGGCCTCATTGCTTCCTCTGTGTTTGAAAGGCTGCTTTGAGGCCTGCTGACAAACCTCCATTGACCGGGTGTGGGAACATTCCTCTCAACTTCTCTCTTTTCTCTTTCCCACCACCCGGACTCCCTCCCTCGCCTTACTTAGGGGACACAGGGGCCGAGGGGTTATTACTTCCACCCCTCTAGTGCGCAATCGTAAGGGACGTAAATGGCAGAACGGGGCGTAAGAGAGAGGGTGGGGGTAGGGGGGAGTGTGTCCTTGTGGCCTGGCTGGTGACAGCTTACGGGTAGAGTAGGAAGGGGAAACGCTGGGAGGCAGTCACCCGAAACCGCATTCCCCGTTGCTGGAGTTCCTGTTCTGCATTGTTTGACCCTGGGACATAGACTGTTTGCTTCGGTGGCGCTCTACATTTCCTCGCCTGGCAGGCAGCGTAATGCAATAATCAGTAGGTCTATTTGTAACACTGGAGCCAGTGCCGTAGCACAGGAGTCAAGCACCTCCACCAGAACGCAGACGCATGGGGAACGATCCTGGGGTATGACTGCACGTTGCATGCCTCGCACTGACTAGGGGTGAAAATTCCTACAGTGAATTTCCGCGTAGTCTGCTTTCTCGACATGCATAGTAAACTTAGTCGTCGTCGTCATATGTATGCAGTCTGTTCAATCGCTGTCTTGTAAAGGACTGGTGTCGAGGAGTTGAGGAAGGGAGGCCAGAGCCCCAACTGCTGTTCTAGTCTCTGTAGGTCTCCACCTCTGTGTGTGTGTGTGTCTGTCTCTGTGTGTGTGTGTGTGTGTCTGTCTGTCTGTCTGTCTGTCTGTCTGTCTGTCTGTCTGTCTGTCTGTCTGTCTGTCTGTCTCTCTCTCTCTCTCTCTCTCTCTCTCTCTCTCTCTCTCTCTCTCTCTCTCTCTCTCTCTCTCTCTCTCTCTCTCTCTCTCTCTCTCTCTCTCTCTCTCTCTCTCTCTCTCTCTCTCTCTCTCTCTCTCTGCCCCCCTCATTAATACGGCCACGATTATTTCCATGCACAAGGGGAGAATAATATATTACAATTTGGTAATTGTTATCTTCTACAGTGCATACGCCAGTAGTAGTTTGCCTACACCCAAAAGTCAACCCTCCTATCCACATGACAGCCCCCAACCCAGAAAACAGCCCCCTACCCAAAAGACAGCCCCCTACCCCCAAAACAGCCCCGCTACCCAGAAGACAGCCCCCCTACCAAAAGAACAGCCCCCTACCCCAAAAACAGCCCCCCCTACCCAGAAGACATCCCCCCTACCCAAAAGACAGCCCCCTACCCAAAAGATAGCAGCCCTTACCCAAAAGACAGCCCCTCCCCCCAACCAATAGACAGCTCATCTACCCAAAAGACAGCCCACCTACCTAAAAGACAGTCCCTCTACCTAGAAGACAGCCCCCCTACCCAAAGGACAGCACCCCCTAACCAAAAGACAGCCCCTTACCCTGAAGACAGCCTCCCTACCCAAAAGACAACACCCCCTAACTATAAGACAGCCCCCTACCCAGAAGACAGCCCCCTTACCCAGAAAACAGCTCCCTAACCAAAAGACAGCCCCCTTACTCAAAAGATAGCACCCCCTACCCAAAAGACAGCCCCTACCCATAAGACAGCACCCCTACCCAAAAGACTGCACCCTACCCAGAAGACAGCCCCCTACCCAGAAGACAGCCCCTCTACCCAGCAGACCGCCTCTCACCTCGAAATCAGTCCGTCTGCCCGGAGGATGGCCCGTCTACCCAGATAGTGGCACTGCCCCGTGTCCGTGGGCCAGACAGAGCGAGGTGG
>JAWQFJ010001251.1:17500-55000 GCA_034096865.1 Theodoxus fluviatilis
CGTTAGCATTCAGTGGCCTTGGTGGACCCTTTCACCTCTCTAAATGTAGACGTCGACATGCCTTGTTGTGACCAGCTAACCTCAGTGTGACTGCAACTGCTTGTTGTGTGACCAAGAAGTGCTTGCAGTGTGCCTGGGAGTGGCCATGGTGTGACCTACCACCCTAGGGGGCAACCCAGGGACGCTTGACCTCCACTGAAGCAGGGCTGCGTCCCGAACCTTTTCTCCTCCAGTTGACCAGTGATTCCCGCACCTCCAGGCGATCCTTGTGGTCACTCTTGCTTTCGTTTCGGCAGTCCGGCAGTCTGTCTTTGACCTTCGCTCTCTACTTCCGTCGTTCCCATGTCGCGCCAGGTTCCAGGCTGTGAGGGGCGAATGGTGTGAACCCGTTTCACACCTCTCCGACACCACACGTTCTTTCTCTCTCAGTGGAAATGCTCTGGTTGTGGTGGTTTCAAAGAAACCGCTGTGCTTTTTCCTTACTTTTTAACGAGAATTCTGCCTTCACCTCCAGCCCCAAGTTGGCAACAACTTGTCCACACACTCACACAGGGGCTGCCTTTTTCGAAACTTTCCTTCCCAATCTCCCCCACCTTTCTCCCCCTCCCCCTCCCCCACCTTCCTCCCCCTCCCCCTCCTCCCTTCCCCCTCCCCCCTCCCCCCCCCCCTCCTCCCCCCCAGAAGCTCGAGACTCAAGTTTCCCCACCACACAGTGAACCCGAGCTGAATTGAAGTTCCCATGCATTACGCGTAACAAGTTTTTCCACGGTGCTCTGTCTTATCCGTCTCTACATCTCCGCCTTGTCTCGTTGCCATCCATCATCTCCACACCACATTCCCCTTGCTGAGAGTTTTCACTCCACTCGCTGTTCCTCGTCTCGCTTTCGCCTTCTCAGCGTGCCTTGTCCTAGCAAAGAATTTCTCACAGTCAGCTACGGTTCCCCCCTACCCACCCTGCCCAGTTCACTACCCTCGTCATGCATTTTCTGAATGCTGCATTTGCAGAAATGACGCTGGGTTGGTACGTCATTGGGAATAGAAAATTCACGAATAGTGAATAGTAATGGACTGGAGGAAATTGACATTATATGCTATGGTGTGGTCACAACTTTGGGAACAAATCAACCTTGACACAAGGACATAATTATAGTTGTTGCCAATCGCCGCCGTCTTCGCTAGAGGTGGAGGAGAGAGACAAGGAGGAGGAGGAGGAGCGGTGACTGCAACGACTACAACAAAACGAACCCAGCAGACACCCCTCTCTTCCACCTCTTGTTGACGCGTTTTCTTTTACCTTTCTTTTTTTGGTCCCCTCTCCTCATCCCACCTCTAATGGCATCATGCCATTTACAGCCCTTCTACCTGCAGTGGCCTCATCCCACCTCTATCTCATGGCATCATGGCTTACAGCCCTTCTACCTGCAGTGGCCTCATCCCACCTCTTATCTCATGGCATCATGCCATTTACAGCCCTTCTACCTGCAGTGGCCTCATCCCACCTCTTATCTCATGGCATCATGCCATTTACAGCCCCTCTACCTGCAGTGGCCTCATCCCACCTCTATCTCATGGCATCATGTCATTTACAGCCCTTCTACCTGCAGTGGCCTCATCCCACCTCTATCTCATGGCATCATGGCTTACAGCCTATCTACCTGCAGTGGCCTCATCCCACCCCAGTCTCATGGCATCATGGCTTACAGCCTATCTACCTGCAGTGGCCTGAAAAGCGCCTACACTCTATCTTCCCTTTCGTGACTGCCTTGTTGATTTCATGGACACGACTGGTCGCCTTCCATAACACGCCCCCGCCTTAAAAAACTCCAACTCTCCCTCCACCTTAACTTTTCACCCCTACCCCCAACCCTGGCTCTCTCCCCTTGGAAAGGTTATGACTTCGGGTCAAGGACATCTGTCTGCTCAGAGGGAAAACAAAGAAAAGATTGAACTGTTTTCTTAGAGGAATCCATGTTTTCTTTTACAGCTTGGCAGTTTTGTTTTTTTCCGGGTACGTAACACGAAAGAAACGAAGCCCATTGACAGATATGTGATGGAATAACGCCCTTTTTATGTTCTTCGCGTCCTCGGAAGACCGACAGCCGTCCCGCTTCCCGGGAAGTTTCATACTCTGTTCTTCACGTTGTTTGATGGAAGAGAGATATTTGTTTCTTTTGACCTTTGATTCACACAACCAGGATGAAAACGTTGCACTGTCGATTTTCTCGGTGCTGGGCTTAGACATTGATCCTCGTTTTGTAGCTAGCTGAAATATTGTGCGTTCGCGCGATTTTGAGAGACAGACATACAGACAGACAGACAGACAGAAAGTGGGTAGGACGGAAACACATACACAGACAGGAAGACAAGCTCATCTGATATGCCAGTGGGGTGCATTCATGAATAATCATCAGGTGTTGGTATTGCGTTTGTGGGTTTGTAGCAAACTGCGCCGTAGTCTGCCCCCTACTCCGCCCCTACGCTGCCCCACCCCGGTGTTGACGCGACATTCTGTTCAAGCCCACACCAAATCGTGCCCTAGTCGGAGGGGAAAAGGAGAAAGAAACCGTTTCAAGTTTGAACAGGTATCGGGAGAATTGCATCCGCTCGATCAACGCGGAAGAGCCCATTTTGTGCGTGTGAATGCAGTTCCGGTTAAGCGGACTTGCGTAGCTTGAAGGACTGAAGGACCGGCTGGTTTTGGATCCAGAACTTTTCGTCCCTTTTGGGTTCTGAGTGGTTCCCAGCGACTCTGCAGTACACATGCGCAGTTGCGTGGAGTTGCTGAGATAGACCATCCGGGTCTTTTTGTGAGGTTAAGCTTAAGATCAAATTTCCACGACGGAGAAGTCGACTCGGCCTGTGTTGGGTATAGTGGGAGAAGGGTACATTATTGGGTTGGGAGAGGGGTTGGAGGTTGGGAGAGAGGAAGTGTAGGGGGTGGGAAAGGAATAGTGTGTGGGATGGGAGACAGAGGTCAAGCTACATTCCTGTCGTGGCTGACTGAATTTTGATATGGTCTTTCCCCCCTGGGGCAAACACTACAGCTCCTGCGTGAAACCCTTCGTCCTTCCAGCGCTTGCATTCGTATCGCGCTTCGAGCGCAACAGTAGTCAAGATTGCGTCGACCGCATTTTTTCAGCATACCCGTGAGTCAAATGATAATTGCATCGATGAATGGATCGATATGGAACCTAGGAAAATGTGTCAGCGGACGACCTCAAACTTACCTAGTTGCTGGTATGGATGTTATTAACGCAGCAGAATAAATAAGTTAGGGTTAATATTTTCCCCTGCAGAAAGGTATTGATTGCGAAGACCGACCGCTGTGTTACGGTCGAATGTAATCAATACACACACACGGTGTATTCAGTAGTTTCCTTACTTTGCGGGACTCGATTCTGTCCATACGGGCAAAGCAACTTTCCTCAGATCTCAGTGTCCTAAGTCCGTCGTCAACGCTTTTGATGTGGTACTGTGCGTGATCGATATTCGCGCATTATAGGATCGCCATTATATCCTGTCATGACCCCCTCAAAGATAAGGGTTGCCGTTTTAACTAAACTACAAAAACAGTCCTGAGTGAATAACAATTTATTTACATTCACGGGGTTCACACAACGCCCCCGAAGCTCTTAAAAGCCACTTCCACCGGACAGAGCCCAAGCTCTCGCATTACCAACGTCCGCCACACAGACCCCAAGCTCTAACACTCCTCTCCTGCTACACAATCTGCTACATGTGAAATAAATCCACCACCTCACCCCATCCGCCACCAGAGCCCAGCTCACGACTGGAACTTTCTATAGGGTTTCATGAATCATCCAAGTAACTGTACCTTGCATGCATGTCATCTTTTACAGAAATAACAATGAATTCAACCCATGCACAGCACGATTTTCAACGCCTCTGCGTGGAAACCTGGACCCCAAGAAACGCTGACTGAAGGAAAACGCAGTTGTCGCAGAAACTGTCACGTGCAGTACGTGACATACCCCCAGTTTATTGCCACGGAAAAGCTGTACTTGAAGGCGTGGTGGTTAAGATGCGCATAGTCTGCATTGGGCTAAGTCAAGCTATCATGTGTTATTCCTGTGTTACTCCTGTGTTACCCTGTGTTATTCATGTGTTTCCCTGTGTTACTCTTGTGTTACTCTGTGTTATTGCTGTGTTACTCCTGTGTTACCCTGTGTTATTCATGTGTTTCCCTGTGTTACTCTTGTGTTACTCTGTGTTATTGCTGTGTTACCCCTATTTGAGAGAAGGGCTGAAAAATCGAACGTGGGGTGACCAGGTGGTTGGTCGTCATCCCTCACGTCCGTTCCTCAGACGGACGGTGGAGGTGTTGGGGAAAGGACCGGTCTAGAGGCCCAATGATCGAGGGGTAAAGTGTAAAGCGGGTTGAGAACCGGATACGGGTGATAAGTCGCAATATAAAACACTAGCAACACATGTCGGTGCAGACCCACCCATTCTGGTCGACGGAGGAGCCGGGATGCAGAGGTTCGGGACAAGGGTGAAGGGTAAGAGGGTGTAGGTTGGGGACAGGGGTGAAGGGTGAGAGGGTGGAGGTTAGGGACAGGGGTGAAGGGTAAGAGGGTGGAGGTTGGGGACAGGGGTGAAGGGTAAGAGGGTGGAGGTTTGGGGAACAGCGAGGAGAACTGGGTACAGACCTCTTTTGGTCACTGTAACTAGTGTCAGTGTGTCTGAGGTCGTTTCGGTGCAAAGTGTCCCTAAATCCATCTCCTGGCCACCATGACGCCAGGAAAGTGGAGTAAGACGAACTGGGGGTGGGAATTTAGAAATGGCTTCTTGCTTGTCGCTGGAAAGTCAGGGGCGACAAGTTGTGATCTCACTCATGGGTTGGTTGTCCTTGCACTTTCAGTTGCTCTTTCCTTACCTTTTGCGTCTTAGAATGTGTGTGTGTGTGTGTGTGTGTGTGTGTGTGTGTGTGTGTGTGTGTGTGTGTGTGTGTGTGTGTGTGTTTGTGTGTGTGTGTGAGTGTGTGTGTATGTGTGAGTGTGAGTGCTATTTTGGCTGTATGAGAGCGAAGCCTCGTGATGGAGTGGACTTCCTGGCTCTCTTCGCCAGCCTGGGACTGTCTCGCTCCATCAGCGTGCTGGACACGCAGGCGGACCACGGTCTGTCCCTGTGTAGTGGCGTTGTGCGAAGACTGACTCCACTCTGTCCCTGTGTAGTGGCGTGGAGCGAAGACTGACTCCACTCTGTCCCTGTGTAGTGGCGTTGTGCGAAGACTGACTCCACTCTGCCCCTGTGTAGTGGCGTTGTGCGAAGACTGACTCCACTCTGTCCCTGTGTAGTGACGTGCAGCGAAGACTGACTCCACTCTGTCCCTGTGTAGTGGCGTGCAGCGAAGACACTCCACTGTCCCTGTGTAGTGGTGTGGAGCGAAGACTGACTCCACTCTGTCCCTGTGTAATGGTGTGGAGCGAAGACTGACTCCACTCTGTCCCTGTGTAGTGGCGTGGAGCGAAGACTGACTCCACTCTGTCCCTGTGTAGTGACGTGCAGCGAAGACTGACTCCACTCTGTCCCTGTGTAGTGGCGTGCAGCGAAGACACTCCACTGTCCCTGTGTAGTGGTGTGGAGCGAAGACTGACTCCACTCTGTCCCTGTGTAGTGGCGTTGTGCGAAGACTGACTCCACTCTGTCCCTGTGTAGTGGCGTGAAGCGAAGACACTCCACTCTGTCCCTGTGTAGTGGCGTGAAGCGAAGACACTCCACTGTCCCTGTGTAGTGGCGTGAAGCGAAGACACTCCACTGTCCCTGTGTAGTGGCGTGAAGCGAAGACACTCCACTCTGTCCCTGTGTAGTGGCGTGAAGCGAAGACTGACTCCACTCTGTCCCTGTGTAGTGACGTGCAGCGAAGACTGACTCCACTCTGTCCCTGTGTAGTGGCGTTGTGCGAAGACCGACTTTACTCAATGCACTTTGGTTTCGGCCTTTTCTCGTTGCTTTCCATCTCCATGTTTGCCTTTCATCACTGAGGCCAAAAAATAACTAGTTGTTTCACACACACACACACACACACACACACACACACACACACACACACACACACACACACACACACACACACAGGGTAGGTAGTAAGGCATGATTATTTTTAAAAGTTCAAAGATAGTTTGCCGTTTCGTGTACCAAAACCCTCCAGATGTTTCGTACACTAAAAAAAGACGTACCGTTCATTGAAAATTTATTTGAAGATGTCAATGATATTATTAGCGAAGGCTTTACTTTTTTTCTTTTCCTCCATCATGGGGGAAAAGTGTAGGGTTGGCGGCAAAATGCCTTGCCTCCAAACCAGCATTACTGCCCATTACTACCCAGAACACAGAGCTCTCTGCTAGGAAATGTGTAACCAAGTGCTGGTGTGTATGTGTGTCTGCGTGTCTGCGTGCGTGCGTGTGTGTGGTGTGCACATGCATATCTGCATGCTCGTATGTGTGCACACATGAGTTCGTGCAAAAGAGCGAGTGTGCTTATTAGGTATTGATTCATGAATGAGGTTACGCGCTCTTGCATGCACACACGCGCGCGCGCGTGCACACACACATACACACTTTCACAGAGGCACACACACACACTTACACAGAGGCACACACACACACTTACACAGAGGTACACACACACACACTTACACTGAGGCACACATAGAGGCACACACTCACACACACACACACACACACACACACACACACACACACACACACACACACACACACAGAGGCACACATAGAGGCACACACTCGCGCACCCACCCACACACACACACACACACACACACACACACACACACACACACACACACACACACACACACACACACACAGAGGCACACACTCACACAGGCACACACACACACTCACACACACACGCGCACACACACACGCACTCACACACACACACTCACAAACACACACACACAAACACGCGCACACACACACTGGCAGGCTGATGTGGGTGGGCAGCGAGACCAAGTGGGTAGCGTGATGGATGGAAAGCCAGTGTTACGTAGTGGCCGTGACCAGTCCATCATCTGTTGCCTGCCTGGCAGGGCAGAGCAGTGACAGATGCATCGATCCGTTCCACAAATTCATTTCCCGTCAGTCCTGCCCTCACTACAGTGATTGCGTTAGCCGCTCTTGCACCGAGTGCTGATGACCACAGTGACTAATTGAATCGACGCTTGTTTTCTCTCTCACTCTCACCTTCTCTTAAGGGATTTTAGAAGACATATCTCCTCTGTGAATATCGTTTTAAACAATTGGTTAGTACCGTCACCTTTGAAAGCTTAAATGTGCATGAAGTAGTAATTGTGGATTACTTCTACAAACTCAAGATTGGCGTTGGTTCCCCCGCTCCCACTCTCTGTTTACTGTACACCCAGCCATCATCATTCACAACGAACTACTTTAGGCGTGGAATGATTCATGAATGTGGGGATTGTATTAGGGAATCATCAGTTGAACTAATGCATATTCAGTAGCTTCTTGTGGCAGACGTTTGACCTTGTGACCCAGGCAAGGAATGCTTTACAAGACCCGGTTCTGCTGACCTCACTCTGTGTGGTCAGTGTCGGGGGTCAGCCCAACTGCCAAACAGGAGTGCTAGGGCAGTTATGTTAGGACAGGGACGTTAGAACAGTTCTGTTGACAGGAAACTTGGACCAGTTACTTTAGGACAGGGACGTTTGAACACTTGTGTTAGGACAGAGACGTTAGACCAGTTATGTTAGGACAGGGACGTTAGACCAGTTAAGTTAGGACACAGACGTTAGAACAGTTATGTTAGGACAGGGACGTTAGACCAGTTAAATTAGGACACAGACGTTAGAACAGTTATGTTAGGACAGGGACGTTAGACCAGTTGTGTAAGGACAGGGACGTTAGACCAGTTATGTTAGGACAGGGACGTTAGACCAGTTGTGTAATGACAGGGACGTTAGACCAGTTGTGTTAGGACAGGGACGTTAGACCAGTTATGTTAGGACAGGGACGTTAGACCACTTGTGTTAGGACAGGGACGTTAGACCAGGTGTGTTAGGACAAGGACGTTAGACCAGTTATGTTAGGGCAGGGACGTTAGACCAGTTATGTTAGGACAGGGACGTTAGACCAGTTGTGTTAGGACAGGGACGTTAGACCAGTTGTGTTGGGACAGGAACTTAAGAAGAGTTTTGTTGGGACAGGAACTTTAGAACAGTTGTGTTAGGACAGAGACGTTAGAACAGTTGTGTTGGGACAGGAACTTTAGAGCAGTTGTGTTGGGACAGAAACTTTAGAACAGTTGTGTTGGGACAGGAACTTTAGAACAGTTGTGTTAGGACAGAGACGTTAGAACAGTTGTGTTGGGACAGGAACTTTAGAACAGTTGTGTTGGGACAGGAACTTTAGAGCAGTTGTGTTGGGACAGAAACTTTAGAACAGTTGTGTTGGGACAGGAATGTTAGAACAGTTGTGGTTACAGGAATGCTAGATATGGGTCTAGTGTCTTGTGATCGTTTTCTTTTACCTTTTGAAATCTTTTCTATTTTTTAATGATTTATGTTTTCTGCTTTACATGAATAGTTGAGCAGGACCAAAGCTCACATTAATGTCACCATCCACTACATGATGATATGTACTCTTTTTGAAATTCTGAGCTATGCATTTGGTCATAAAGTGGAGACATTTTTCTTACCATTGATATGAAAAAAGAAACTAATGCAAATGAAAAAACCTCCCACAAAAGTTATGAGTTCCTGAAGGCTGGTATCCACTGGTATGATGTTTTGAGAAAATGGGTTTGAAGGTTTAGGCAATGTGTTAATGGCAGTGCAGTCTTGTCATCATGCATTCTGTGAACCCGAGTCAGTATTGACTCTGGCACAGTTTGCAATGAATGCGTAGTAGACTTGACCCTTCGCATTACAGCAATGTGCCAAAAATAGTTTGTTCTGGTTACTATTTTTCCCACTTTTAACAGAAATCATTCAGATGTTAAAATTTGTTTCCATTTCAACATGAACATTTAATTTTATCGTCTAAGCGCTTGTTAATTGCCTCAACAAGAATAATGTATGAGTTTTGTGCAAAATAGTCTTAAAACTACTTTAACGGCATATGTCAGGAAGCAGAGTGCTATCCCACAACAAGCCTCTCGTGTGACCTCCTTATGAATATTCCAGACGGATTAGTTCCATCTCGTGATATGAACTGTGCTAGAGACTCTGTCGCTGGCGGGCAGAGTCTCTAGTGGACTAGAATGGTCATCATGCTGACAATTTTGATTGTTGCATATCGGCTCAGCTGAGCAGCTGGAAGGCTGCTGCAGTAAAGCGCTAAAAACATGTTGTGCTATAAATAAATTGATGTAGGTGTAAAATTCACACTGCCTCCTTTTCCTTTATTTGGCTGATATCTCGAAATGAGGAAATGACGTCCATCTAATTTGGTTTTCACATGAAATTTTTAAAAGATATAAGAATGCAAAGACCAGTAGTTTAGACTTCTTATGAAACTTTTGTTTTTTGATTAGAGACAATACGCAATAGTAAGTGAAGGGATAGAAAACAGCTTTGTGAGGATTGATTTCTCTATTGCAATTTTGGGGGGGACCTGAGCATGCAGAGTGCCAACTGTTGAGGAATGCAAATGCCTGATTTGGATGTCTTGCAGCTTTTTCTAGGTCCTTGACAGAACTTGGGTGTCAACTGGAAGGCTGTGCAGACTGCTTGCACTGCTGTTTGGATGTGGGGTGGGTGGGATTGGAGAAGCGAAAGATTCCAGGGACATTTCATTTTTGGAAAGGGGAGGGGGAAGGTGGGTGAGATGGTGCTAGTTAAAGTGGAGCTAGACTGCTACTCTATCCTCCACCTCCACACTGCACAGTCAGCAGCTGACACAGACAGGCAGCCGGTGATGCTGGGCCTGACACAAGCACAGACACATGCACAGACTTGGGTATCGGAACCTGTCTTCCCTCCTGTTCCTGTCCCGTCCCCCTAGTTTATGCCCCTCATTCTCTCCCCCCAAAAATTTATGGTGGCAGGTCTGGAGGTTGTGAAGACCTCCCACCCCTCAACTCATGGTTATGACCACATTATTACTGGATGTTCCCAGGACAGTATCATCGCTTAATTGCATTGTTCATGGTGGAACAATTTTTTGACTGTAAGAATCTGTAATACATAGTTATGGAGGATGTTGGGTTTTTAGCTGCTTTCCATGGTAACTCATGCCTTGTTGAACAACCTCTGGCTGCTTTCCCCGTGGTAATGAATTGTTGAGGAACACATCCTTTTCCCACAAAAAGCTCATCTAAGTGTGCAATGCCTCTCACCAGGGGTTTCAGGCATTGTTACTAACAAAGTGACTGAGCCCTCATGACTGAATGACAGACCTCTCCCTGTCTGTCTCCAGTATTTCCCATCTTTTCCATGTGTTCTCCTCCTCTCCTAATGTTCTTCTCAACCCAGATGTGCTCCTGTCATTTTGTGGATATTCAGCTGTGTTTGTCCTGACTAAACAAGTCATGATCTGTTTCACTGTTCTTGTTGTGAAACTTCAGTGACATTTTCTACTGGCTGCAAATATTATTGATTTGAATCTGCAGATTCCTTTGAAGTTCAAACAAGGAACAGAATAAAGCAGTCTCCATAACATTCCTTGAGGCGCTACACTGTAGGTGTGACATCTTGATATTTGGGAGTGATTTGTTGACTCACATGCGAAGCAAAAGTGAGTCTATGTACTGAGCCGTGTCGTCCGTCCGTCCGTCCGGGCGGGCGGGCGTCCGTAAAAAACTTAAACGTTGGATTTTTCTCGGAGACTATTAAGTCTATCAACACCAAATGTGGCATGATGGTGTATGATGACAAGGCCTCAAAAAATATACATAGTGACTTGACCTTGCTTCAAGGTCAAGGTCACAGGAGCCATAAATGTGGTCTCAAAAACAGTCATTTTTCACATTTTCCCAATTTTCTCCCAGGTTATTGAGAATGGCGACCTTAGCTACAAGTGGTATATAGGTCAAAGCAAGCCCTATCTTTTGATACCAGTTTGGTTGACCTTGCTTCAAGGTCAAGGTCACAGTAGCTCTTCAAAGTTGGATTGTATACATATTTTGAAGTGACCTTGACCCTGAACTATGGAAGATAACTGTTTCAAACTTAATAATTATGTGGGGCACATGTTATACTTTCATCATGAGACACATTTGTTCACATATCATCAAGGTCAAGGTCACTTTGACCCTTATGAAATGTGACCAAAATGGGGTAGTGAACCACTAAAAGTGACTATATCTCATGGTAGAAAGTGCCAATAAGCACCATTGTGCTTCCTATGTCTTGAATTAACAGCTTTGTGTTGCATGACCTTGGATGACCTTGACCTTGGGTGGGTCAAGGTCACATGTATTTTGGTAGGGAAAATGTGTAAAGCATTTCTTCGTGTATGATGTCATTGGTAGGTTTAGTTGTTTGACCTTGACCTTGAAGGTCACCTGAAGGTCAAGGTCATATAAAGGTCAAGGTCAAGCATGTGAGTCGTATGGGCTTTGCCCTTCTTGTTTCAGTGTACAACCCAAAGCACTGAAGATCAGCAAGATGGCATATTGTTCAGAAGAATACAAAAAACTGGGCACATTGACACTCTAGTAGTACCTAGCCAATGATGTACTTGGGTGTGAAATCCATTTTCATTTTGGAGTCGTTTTTGAGAGGTTTCTTAATTAAGCAAGTGTTTTCTAGCACTCATTTAATCTGGGGCCAGTTTTGACGTTTGGGCATATGTATGGTATTTTCATGTATGTATGCTTGTGTGTGTGTGTGTGTGTGTGTGTGTGTGTGTGTGTGTGTGTGTGTGTTCTTGCATGTGCACATGTATGTGTGTTAGTGTATTATAGTAATACCTGTACATGCATATTTATGTATTGTCTAATTCTTTTGAATTTTCACCATGAAGCATTGATTTGCTAATAATTTTTTAATCTTACAGTACACTAAAGCAATACATCATGCATCGTTGCAATACATACTTCAGTGTTATGCAGTGAGTGTTGCATTTCCTTGTATTCTTGTATTGGGTGTTGAGACCAAACAGAGAGCATGAGTTCACAGTCTTGAGTGCCAGCACAGCCACAGTACTTGTCACTTGTCACTTGTCACTCACTGTCTTACCTTCCTCTCTTGGTTGCAGCTGATCCTGTGCCACATAGCGGAGGATGGGGAGCGGACGCTGTACAGCGATGACCAGCCCTTGTCTGACATCCCCGAGTCCCAGGCCGTCTTCGCTCTCGAGACCTTTCCTCCAGAGCCGCCCTCCAGTCAGGAGTCGTACCTACAGTTGGCCATCGTCCACACGGAAAGGGAGCACAACCCCTCTCGAAGGTAGGGCCTGGGTTGATGCCACAAGACAGGGTCCATCAGATGGAAGTTGTTAGACAAAATGGGGGGTTGGAGGAAAGATACTTTACAAGGGCTGTTTGATGCTGTAGGCATTTCTAGAAGGAGATAGTGAAACTTTTACAACTGACAGAGGGACAGAACAGCACAGCACTGTTAGTTGGGCCTCTGTGTTGTAGTGAAAGTGTGAGCTTTGACTGACATTGGGGCAGGGGCAGCTGGGGCTGTCAGTATACTGGCATGTTATGTGTAAACTCAGAAGATCCACCACAGTGCTTGATGCAGCAATGAACAAACTGCTTTTTCTAGGGAAGAGTGTTCACCAGGCTGCTAATAAACTCTTTGGTGGTCATGCAGACTCGTTGGTGTCGTTTAATTATGGCAATTACGAAATGACTTCCTCAAAGTGGAATTGGAGATGGTGATAGCTAAGTTGTGGAAATGAATGCCACGCCATGAAGACTTGCATGGTATGACATCGGTTTGTCTTTGCTGTTTGCAAGTGTGCATCCCCTGTCAATACTTCTTTGGGAAGAAATGGAGAGGAAATGTAGTGGAGCCTGCATCACTGTGACAGTCACAAGCTCGGACTGCAGACAAGAAATGGAGAGGAAATGTAGTGGAGCCTGCATCACTGTGACAGTCACACGCTCGGACTGCAGACAAGAATGGTGAGGTGTTGGAGTTGACAAGAGGACAAGGGGAGGTAACTGTGAAAGAGCACAGGGATGGGTAGTTACATGGGGCAGTGTAACAAGTCTTGCCTTGGCTGTTACACTGATTGGCTGTGCTGCAGTACAAATATAGTCTTTTCATTGCTGACTTGAAAATATTCTCATTGAGGTATATGTTTTGAGGCCAATATGGAGCAGCTTACATTTTTATGTGACATGTTGTCCTTCAAAAGGAGGATTTAATATGGTGGCCATTCACCAGCTCTAGCTACTTCCATGCTACATCCCATGCCACTTGGATGCTACATCCCATGCTACTTGGATGCTACTTCCTTGCCACATCCATGCCACTTCCATTCTACATCCATGCTACTTCCATGCTACTTCCATGCTACTTCCATGCCACTTCCATGATACTTCCATGCTACATACCATGCTACTTGGATGCTTCTCCAATGCTACTTCCATGCCACTTCCATGCTACATACCATGCTACATCCCATGCTACTTGGATGCTTCTCCAATGCTACTTCCATGCCACTTCCATGCTACATACCATGCTACATCCCATGCTACATCCATGCTACATACCATGCTACATCCCATGCTACTTCCATGCTACATACCATGCTACTTCCATGCCACTTCCATGCTACATACCATGCTACATCCCATGCTACTTCCATGCTACTTGGATGCTTCTCCAATGCTACTTCCATGCCACTTCCATGCTACATACCATGCTACATCCCATGCTACTTGGATGCTTCTCCAATGCTACTTCCATGCCACATCCATGCAACTTCCATCTACATCCATGCCACTGCCATTCTACATCCATGCAACTTCCATTCTACATCCATGCTACTTATATGCTACTTCCATGCTACATCCATGCAACTTCCATGCTACATCCATGCCACTTCCATTCTACATCCATGCTACTTATATGCTACATCCTATGCTACTTATATGCTACTTCCATGCCACTTCCATGCTACTTCCATGCTACTTCCCATGCTACTTGGATTCTACTTCCATGCTACATCCATGCCACTTCCATGCTACGTCCATGCTACATTCATGCCACTTCCATGCTACTTCCCATGCTACTTGGATTCTACTTCCATGCTACATCCATGCCACTTCCATGCTACGTCCATGCTACATCCATGCCACTTCCATTCTACTTATATGCTACATCCTATGCTACTTGGATGCTACTTCCATGCTACTTCCATGCTACATCCATGCCACTTCCATGCTACATCCATGCTACTTCCATGCCACTTCCATGCCACTTCCATGCTACTTCCATGCCACTTCCATGCCACTTTTATGCCACTTCCATGCCACTTCCATGCTACATCCATGCTATTTCCATGCTACTTCCATGCTACATCCATGCTACATCCATGCAACTTCCATGCTACATCCATGCCACTTCCATTCTACATCCATGCTACTTATATGCTACATCCTATGCTACTTGGATGCTTCTCCCTTGCTACTTCCATGCCACTTCCATGCTACTTCCATGCTACATCCATGCTACTTATATGCTACATCCTATGCTACTTGGATGCTTCTCCCTTGCTACTTCCATGCCACTTCCATGCTATTTCCATGCTACTTCCATACTACATCCCATGCTACTTGGATGCTATTTCCATGCTACATCCATGCTACTTCCATGCTACATCCATTCTACATCCATGCTACTTTCATGCCACTTCCATGCCACTTCCATGCTACATCCATGCTACTTCCATGCTACTTCCATGCTACATCCATGCTACTTCCATGCCACTTCCATGCTACATCCATGCTATTTCCATGCTACTTGGATGCTACATCCATGCCACTTTCATGCTACATCCATGCTACATCCATGCTACATCCATACTACATCCCATGCTACTTGGATGCTACATCCATGCCACTTTCATGCTACATCCATGCTACATCCATGCTACATCCATACTACATCCCATGCTACTTAGATGCTACTTCCATGCCACTTCCATGCTACTTCCATGCTACATCCATACTACATCCCATGCTACTTAGATGCTACTTCCATGCCACTTCCATGCTACTTCCATGCCACTTCCATGCTACATCCATGCTACTTTCATGCCACTTCCATGCCACTTCCATGCCACTTCCATGCTACATCCATACTACATCCCATGCTACTTAGATGCTACTTCCATGCCACTTCCATGCTACTTCCATGCTACATCCATACTACATCCCATGCTACTTAGATGCTACTTCCATGCCACTTCCATGCTACTTCCATGCCACTTCCATGCTACATCCATGCTACTTTCATGCCACTTCCATGCCACTTCCATGCTACATCCATGCTATTTCCATGCTACTTCCATACTACATCCCATGCTACTTGGATGCTACATCCATGCTACATCCATGCCACTTCCATGCTACATCCATGCTACATCCATGCTACTTCCATGCTACATCCATGCTACTTCCATGCTACTTCCATACTACATCCATGCTACATCCATGCCACTTCCATGCTACATCCATGCCACTTCCATGCTACATCCATGCTACTTCCATGCCACTTCCATGCCACTTCCATGCTACATCCATGCTACTTCCATGCCACTTCCATGCCACTTCCATGCTACTTCCATGTTACATCCATGCTACATCCATGCTACTTCCATGTTACATCCATGCTACATCCATACTACTTCCATGCTACATTCATGCTATTTTCATGCTACATCCATGCTACTTCCATGCTACATCCATGCCACTTCCATGCTACATCCATACTACTTCCATGCTACATCCATGCTATTTGCATGCTACATCCAAGCTACTTCCATGCTACATCCATGCTTCTTCCATGCTACATCCATGCTACATCCATGCCACTTCCATGCCACTTCCATGCTACTTCCATACTACTTCCATGCTACATCCATGCTTCTTCCATGCTACATCCATGCTACATCCATGCTACTTCCATGCTACATCCATGATACTTCCATGCTACATCCATGCTACATCCATGCTTCATCCATGCCACTTCCATGCTACATCCATACTACTTCCATGCTACATCCATGCTATTTCCATGCTACATCCATGCTATTTCCATGCTACATCCATGCTACTTCCATGCTACATCCATACTACATCCATGCTACATCCATGCTACATCCATGATACTTCCATGCTACATCCATGCCACTTTCATGCCACTTCCATGGTACTTTAAAAAAAAGGAATGAAATGAAGAATGGACAAAAGGCAGTTCCTCCATCTACCCTAGAGCACGCTGCATCCATGACACCCAAATAAGAATTGACGTTTATCCTCACCCAGCTCCCCCTGTAGGTTCGGGGTAAGAATTTACCCACCGTGTCTCCCTGCGAGATTCGTAAGAGGCGAATAACTAGGGACACCATGACTTGATTTGCGTTTACTCTATACTGTTCAAGTGATTTTCGTGCTTAATGGCCTTATATAGCCTACAAAGGCTGAGAGGCCGTAAAACACCATCCATCCATCCATCCATCCTCACCCAGCTCCAGGGAGACACCCTGATGTGCATTTTGTTTCCACAGTCGCTGGTTCTGCAACCCAGCCCTAGTGCGAGTGCCGCGCGATGTCAGCTGTCGACAGCTGCAGCGCGAGGTGCTGGCATCTCTTGGAAATGCAGTGAAGGAAGGGGCACGTCTGGAAATCAACGTGAGTGTCTTTCATTCCTCACATGTGGTTGGTGTGTGCTTGAATACAGCTGGTACTGATGTGTGTTTTGCATGGGATTCCATGATTTCGGGGCCAGATAGCGTGGTTAGTACAGGTCATGACTGTACAGTCTAGGAAGTACCCATTAAATCATGACTTGGTTTTGATGTATATCTGCCCTGCCTTTTGGCCAGGGTATCACTTAGGCAAGCAAGGCATAGTGAGCATGTCATGTTCTATACTGAAAATGTTGATGGAGTGTGCCTTTTGTAGTTTTCTTGGAGTCATTTGTGCTTGGAGTGTGTGTGTGTGTGTGTGTGTGTGTGTGTTTGTGTGTGTTTGTGTGTGTGTGTGTGTGTGTGTGTGTGTGTGTGTGTGTGTGTGTGTGTGTTGTGTGTGTGTGTGTGTGTGTGTGTGTGTGTGTGTGTGTGTGTGTGTGGTGTGAGTGAGTGAGTGAGTGAGTGAGTGGAGTGAGTGAGTGGGGGTGAGAGAGGATCTGCTTTTACTCCTTCTGAAATGTATGTTTGATTTGGAGCTTGAACTCTCATGGTATAATGCATCTGTTCATAGATTAGTTTACATTAAAGTTGTCCATGACTTAATGATTTCATTACTAATTCCCTTGTGCAGTCAACTTGAAGGCATCAGTGAAATGAGGCGAGACCATTCTTATCAGCTGACCAGTCTGAAGAAACTTAGTCAGGTGCACTGCAATTGCACTGTTGTCTGGCTTTCTCCACAGAGGCTGACCCTGCTGTTCCGACTGCGAGTGTTGGACGGCACACAGGAGAGAATCTACCTGCCCAACAACGTAGAGATGCCTCTCTTCACTGAGGCCATTGACAGGTGAGACAATAGGTTGAGAGAGAGAGAGAGAGAGAGAGAGAGAGAGAGAGAGAGAGAGAGAGAGAGAGAGAGAGATGATAATCTGAACTGAACTTTATTATCAAGGTTAGCAGACCATTGAAAATACATAATGTGAACAGACAGAAAACATCTGGTGTCTCATACCTTTGAAAGGAAAGACAGGCAGACAGACGTGTGTGTGTGTGTGTGTGTGTGTGTGTTGAGAAGTGACCTATTTCTGGTCATGCTGACAGAGACTTGTGGGTTTCCAGGGCACTGTCCTTGAGTGAGGGAGGACTGACGGGCCCACCTCATATCATGCTGCTTGCTGAGTGGGAAACACAGACCAAGAAGACGTAGGTTGCCTCCCCTGATCTCCCTCTTAGCTCAGTTTTTGCTTTGAAATTGACAACATTTGCCTTCCCTTTTTTGATCGTTTTGGGGTTTTTGCTCTTTAAAAAAATGTGGGTATTGTGAAGCTTTGATATTGCCATTTTGCAGTGAAACATACATGTATGTGAATAAAGAAAAGTGTACTTTCAGTTGATTTATTAAATTTGAGATTAACAAGAACTGTTCCCAGTTTTCATGATTAGCTTTCTGTACTCCTGCTCAGTATTGAAACATTTCTAAAACATAAACACCAATCATAAGATTAAATAAGGAGATAATTTTCTTTAATGTAGAGTTACTGGCATAAGGAGATAATTTTCTTTAACATGGAGTTACCATCATAACATTTAATAAAGAGATGAGGCTCTTTAATGTGGAATTACCAGCATAAGATTTGATAAGGAGATGATTTTCCTTAATATGGAATCGCCATCATAAGATTTAATAAAGAGATAATGCTCTCTAATTTGGAATTACCGGCATAAGATAAGGAGATCATTTTCCCAACACATCAAGTTTTATTGATAGTGTTTGTGGCTTTCATGCCTTCCTTTTGATGTCCCCGCTCTCTGCCGATGAATGTGTTGAAAAATTCATGTCAATGGATGATGTTGCAGCATCATAGAGGACGACACGCGCCATGTAGAGGACCATCGCTCTGTGCAGGAGGTGAAGCAGTCGCCCGACTCCCAGCTGACCGTCAGTCTGCAGGAATGTCTGCAGCTCTACACTCAGAATGAAACAGTGAGTCTGTCCGCTCTTCTTTCCATCCCAACCGCTGTTGTGTGTCTTCTTGCTGTGCAAAATGCGGTGTTATCGGTTGTGAATCTCCTGATATGACTTCTCTGTAAGCCAGAGATAAAATCACCTGTTGTCATTGGTCATGCAATTTTTGTTTTTGTTTTTTTATATCTAGAATATTTCTCTCTGTTTGCCAGTATTTGTCTACCTAATCTGGGTATTGGATAGTTTTCACAAAGCAAAAAAAGGCCTTTATTCTCTGTGGTTTTCTTTTTTGAGCATTGGTGTAGTTTTACCAAATTTAAGAAAGTGTTTTAATTTCTAGATTGACATTGATGTAATTTGACAGAAAACTCTAAATGTTTTAATGCATCTGAAAACTGTGCTGTAGTATCTGCTCCTCTTTGCTGTGATTTGTTCTGCGCCCTCATTCTGCCTCCTATCCTTCCAAGGTGAGAATCATAAAGATCTCGCTGTGAGTGTGCATGCATGCCTGCACTGTCCCTGTTTCATTTCACACATGTGTGCCAATGTGTGTGTGTGTGTGTGCGTGTTACAGCTGGGAGGGGACGATGCCTGGCTGTGTCCTCACTGCAAACACCAGCAGCAAGGCGCCAGCAAGACCCTGGGCCTCTGGTCTCTGCCGGACGTCCTGGTCATCCACCTCAAGCGCTTCAAGCAGGTGGGCATGGAGCCATGGCTCTTGCAAAACTGTTCTCCTCATCAGGTCTCTTTGGCACCTCTTGACATGCGTTTGCATGCAGAAGGCACGAAAAAAAGAAAAGTAACATACAAAACAGGAGTTGTCTACATTGTTGGTGTCATTGTATCCATTGACATCATCATCCTTGCTATCATTGTTGCCGTTACCATCATTATCATTATCCTGGACATACTGTGCATGAGAACCCATCCATCTCCACTCCCCATGAGATCTGTAATAGACAAATAACATGGAAAATCAAGATTTGACCTGCTCTGTCTCCAGCCATCTCGCATGATTTTGTAGTGTCTGACTTACATAATCTACAAAGGCTGATGGACTATGCAACCGCATTCATTCCTTCACTCACTCACTCACTCACTCACTCACTCACTCACTCACTCACTCACTCACTCACTCACTCACTCACTCACTCACTCACTCACTCACTCACTCACTCACTCACTTTTTCACTCTCTCCTTCACTCTCTCCTTCACTCACTCACTCACTCACTCACTCCTTCACGCTCTCCTTCACTCACTCACTCACTCACTCACTCACTCACTCACTCACTCACTCACTCACTCACTCACTCACTCACTCACTCACTCACTCACTCACTCACTCACTCACTCACTCATCACTGTTGTTATCATCAGCGTCAGCATCATCTACCCTCTTGAGTTATGGAAGTTTGCTTGTGTGATGTTGGTTGTAATTTTTTGGGGTGTTTTCACATTCATCCTTACAGCCATCTCCGTTGGTTTTTTACTTGTTAGACCAAATCCACCGCGTCCAATAGGAAGGCAGTGGCTTAATATGTTTGACATGGTATTTTGATGCCAGCAGAACTTTCTGTCCTGTAAGAGGAAAAATGATCAAAGAATGGAATGAAGTTTCAGACATCCGTAAATGCACTCCATCAAGCGTGTTCTACTCTGGCTTTGTGTGAACCCCTGCACAGGTGGGCCTGAGGCGCAACAAGCTGAACACGCTGGTGGAGTTCCCAGTGGAAGGGCTGGACATGTCGCCCCACCTGGTGTCCCGCTCCTCGTCAGACTCCCAGCACCCTCCCTCCACCTCCTCCTCCACTTCTGGAATCAGCAACGGTCTTGTGGGCAACAAGCTTCTCAACGGAAGCAATGGACAGTCACCCCCTGCCCCTCCCTCCACCTCAAATTACAACAAAGATGAAGTGACCTATGACCTCTTTGCCGTGGCCAATCACTATGGCAACATGATGGGCGGTCATTACACAGGTGAGAGCGTAGCTATAACAGAACTTGATCCTTTTGAAATTATAGGAATGGTTGTGCTACAGATGCCTGTATACCTTCCAGGATGTATTGTCTTCATATCTGATGAGGAATTGTGCCAACATGCTGATGTAGTCTCTGTAATTTCCAATAGTGTTGTGATGCTTTTTACATGATTGCCATGAATTGCAAATAGTAAGTGGTATGAGCTTGAAATTTATCTGTAAATGTTGTGTGTTTAATATTCTGTTCAGAGATGTTAAGCTTTCGCCTGCATATACATGACTTACTTAACTTATTCCTTTGAGTTCCTTTTGGAGCATAGGGCCTCGGCAACAGGCCTCCAGCGTACTTGGTTCTGGGCAAATCCTGCATATACATGCACATGCCTTATGATTTTTGTTTGTACATGCTTTGCTGTGTGGGAAAGCTGAAGCAAGTGTCTATGTAGAGTCACCATGTTTCATTACTGCAGTTTCTCCCTCTCCCTTTGTGACAGCCTACTGCAAGAGCCCAGTCAATGGCAAATGGAGTGAGTTTGACGACACAAGGGTGAAGAAGCTGGACGAGGGGAAGGTAGCCACCAACGCTGCCTACCTGCTCTTCTACCAGCGCCGCTCCCTCTCCAAGTTCTGCAACCAGAACCTTTTCACCGGTACACACTGGGTCTTCAGGATCGCCCCTCCCAAGCCCTCCTCCCCAGTCAGCTCAGACCCCTCCCCCCCCTCCCAGCCTGTCAGCAGGAGCCACTCCCCACAGAGGCCACTGCGAGCCCCCCTCACCCCCCAGCCCCCCAGGCGGCAGAATCTGGTGACACGGGTGGTGGAGTACTCTGAGGTCCCCCTCTCAGACCCTCGAGGTCACAGAGCTGAGTCTCCAGAGAGATCAGACAGACCTGCCCTGCGAAAGCAGACCTCTGAGCCTACCTACCAGCCACAGAGGAATCCAGACGCTCCCCAACAGCCCCACCGGTCCTCTGAGCCAGTGTATAAACCCCTCCAGAATCAGGATCCGCCCTCAAAACAGAGGACAGGTCTTGGGGCAGAGCCCAGTACTGTGATGGCAAACTCAGGTGCCCAAGGCCCAGTAACCTTGACCCCACAGCCTGCTAGGGCAGGGACATACATAGCTGTCACCTCTGTGAACTCTAACCCCAAAACCTCTGACCTGGAAAGGTCACTGCGACCTACCTCAGAAGTGAAGGTTTATGACCATGAGAGGACAATGCGGCCAATGCCAGACTTGGAGAGGGAGAATGGTGTGAGAGAAAGGCAGGGCGGAGAGGACAGTGCTGGAGACAGTTGTGGAACCAAGATGGCTGTTCTCCCAACAAATGGACCTGACTTCACTGATGCCAGGCCAGGTCACGTAGAAAGTAGAATCCGGCAGTTTGAAAAACGTATTGATGCTGCAGATGAGCAGAAAGATTTTGAGAGACTTAAGGACCAATTCCGAAAGTCCTACCGCCCAGAGCGGCCACAGAAGCAGGCAGAGGACTTTGGTACTATTTCTGGGAGGAGACTGGACAGAGTGGAGAGGGCAGACCGTGTGGACAGGATGAATGCTGTCGTCGATGACTACGGCATGGCCAACAGGCGGCCAGAGCCAGTGGTTAATCCACGCATCGTCCCAGTGGAGGAGCACATGGAGCGCTACTGCCGCGTCATGGACCCTGCAGATGTTCGGGGAATGTCCAGCCTCCCTGCCCCTAACCATGTCGATTTCTCTTGGGGCAACGACCAAAGGGGCACAGCATGGCAGGGCAGAGATGGTAGTCATAGCAACGGGCTTGTTGGCAGGGAGGTCTATGTGGAGGACCAACCCAGGGACAGGGAGGGCCATGAGCGCTTCGTGGACCTGACCTGGAATGAGACCCTCTTTCGGGAAGCTCGCCTCCTTGGAAAGCCCGTCACTGCCATGGAGATTGGCCAGGGGCCATATGACCCTCTGCTGCAGCATCCGTACCGCGTGGAGTTGCCCCCTCCCAGGGATACAGGTGGGTTGCTGGGCTTTTGCCTGGGCATGCTGGTGCAGTGGGACCTCCAGTGCTGTTCAGACTCCTCCCTCTTAGGTTGATCATTTCAGAACATGTTTAACTTGTAGGCTTTTTGACGCTAAACCTTATCCCTGTTACAAGACACCCCATCATAAGAATTCGTTTTTGTTATTTAAAAAAATTACAATCCATTAAGGAGAGATGTGAAGATTTTATCAAATATCTGCATTTCAGGAAAATATATAAATTAGGTAGCAGGCATAAATGATACTTTATGAAGCCTGGAAAGGTTGACCTGTTGTATCACTAAGAAACTTTGAATAAAGTTTGTCAAATTTGACACTTTTTGGACACCAAAACATAAATATGGAAAGGGTTAAGAATTGAATTTCAGATGCCACTTTGGTTGCGTCTTCAGCAATTTACATTTTTCTGTTTTGTTGAAGTTGTTTTGGCTGATCATCTTCATGGTGCATGAGCTTATCTTCCTGATTTAGGTCAGGTAATTGATAACTGCTGTGCTTGCAAAGCCATGTTTTGTCAAAGTAATGGATTGATTTCTAGATCCCCCCATTGCAGCATCTCTGCACACAGCTGCTGATGGATGCAGTTCTTCCTGTCTTTGCAGGTGCTGTGTCTGTAGACTCCAGGCCGCCCTTGCCGCCCATGTCCAACAAATTTGCCACCATCGCCAGGGGCAACCGTGGCGGGGCTTTCTTGGACAGGCGCGGCAGTGGAGGTGGAATAGTCCCCAGCAGCACCAGCCATGAGAGCAGCAATGGCAATGGAATGCCCCGCTCCATGACAGACTACACTCTGAACCACCAGACAATGTCTCGCCTCTCTCGGAACGAGCAGCCGCGCATGAGCGAGCGCCACCACTACCATCCCAGCTCCGACGCCAGGGACACCCTGTCCATCGCCAGCAGCCACAGCCGAGGTCGGCCCCCCGACCACCGGGACAGCCAGCCCCCCAAGACCCAC
This sequence comes from Theodoxus fluviatilis, assembly GCA_034096865.1. Lineage (NCBI taxonomy): Eukaryota > Metazoa > Mollusca > Gastropoda > Cycloneritida > Neritidae > Theodoxus > Theodoxus fluviatilis. The sequence goes on from JAWQFJ010001251.1 coordinate 41,239, forward strand.
CTCCAGCCCAGCTACTACGAGCGGCAGAGTGCCCCCACTACTTCCTACTTTCACGGGTTCTCCCGCTACCCCAGGGCACACTTGTCACGGACACACTCCCAGAGTCAGGCTTCTCGCAAAATTGAGGTGCCAGCTCCAGTGCTGAAGGAGTCGTCAGTATGATGCTGGTAGAGGTGGTGCCTGTCAGGCCTTGGCTGTAGCTGCTTGTGCATACTGCTGTTCCTTGAGGAACCATGGGGCAGGCCTCACCACAGCCCTGACGGTGTGGACAGGCAGTGGTGCAGGGAGTGACCCTCTTGGTGGAGGGAGAGATAGAGAGGGGAAGGGTGCACTACCCCATGGACTCCTGGGTCCGAGTGACACCTTGCAGACCTGTGGTTTGGTTCTTCATCCTCACCAAAGACAGCCAAGTGCTGCACCCCAGAGTCTGCAGACACGAAAGCCCTGCCAGTCATGCATAAGGAGTTTGCAGACGGCAGGTGGGGCTGTGGCAGGATTCAAATTCCCCAAGACATGGAGCTGCTTGTAGGAATGGATTAAATTTTATACCTCAGAAAGAACCCACCATTCTTGAATAATGGTGCATGTGGAGGCTAGATAATTTTGACTGACTGCTGCCTGACATTGCAGTACGAAATCCCCTTTGCAGAAAATGGCATAGAGTGAAGTGGTTTTCATATACTGAGACCTAGTGTGCTAACCATTCGTGTTGTGCACACGCACACGCACACACACACACACACACACACACACACACATACACACTTTCACCTGTCCTTGATATGAAACAGTTTAGTCCCACCTCTGCCTTTGCACAGATGGCTTTAGAAGTGAGTGTATTTGCAAAAGCTGATTTGTGTGTGGGGAGCAAGGACACTTTGGTGTAGAGAGCCATCTTGCCCGAAAGAGACCTGCTGTGCAGGCAGATTCAACGCTTGCAACTGCCATGGAAGGCCAGGTGCTGTGGACACGGTTGTGTACCAAGAGACCCCACCACTGGTTCCACCTCATTTTAGCCCAGACCCTGTAGAAGGACTTGTATTTAATCACTTCATCAGAGTGCAAACTCTGGATCAGAAAGCATGTTTTACGTGGTATCATCATTTTCGGATGCCTCCTTTTCTGCTAAGTTTAAAATGCGAAGCATACTAATGACTATTCATGTGATTTTAGATTATCGATGAACTAATGGGCTCTCCCTCTTAAATTGCCTTTTGTGGCAGTCAGACAATAGGCATTTGATAGGCAATTATGGTGGTAATTTATGACTAACATACAATTCAGAAGCAGAAAGAATATCAATATTTTCTTTTTTTTTACTTAGTTGATGTGTGAATATACTTTCAGGCAGGTGTTTTTTTTACCTGTGTGGGCATACAACATTTCACTTTACAAATGTTCGGTCTTGCCCTTGGCTGGGATAGGTGAGTTGCAAAGTGTAACTACAGAAATGTCGTGAGAATAGAATCCTCTCAAATGCCAAAGATTCATTAATAAAGCTCATTTTCCCCTTGTGATCATACCACAGTTGTTGCCAGTCACAGCCCCCTTGCTGTAAGTTGTACACATTCCTCATCCATCCACCTCAATGGGTCACCTCCTTTTCAATGCTGTGACCTTTGTACAGTTGCATGAACGGGGAAGGAGACTTCCTACGGAAATCTATGAATACTGGAGACTGGGTGGGGGGTTGACTTAGATGCAGATGTGAGGAAGTGGCGGGTCCTTTGGAAGAATTTGGTGTGGCAGAGGAGTTCTGACAGTATTCCAGCACTTTTCTCCATGTTGTTCGTGTCGGAGCAGGTTGCCAGTGCTGGTTCATGTGGTGTGTCACTGCGACCCATGACCTTCCATCATTTGAACAATTTGAAGGTAGATTACCTGTCTGAAACAAATATGTTAATTTCAGTGTAAATTGGAGGCAAGAGTTGTGTTGATTATGGTCATATGTGTATGCTTTCAAGAGGAATAACATATTGTAGGTTTCTGTCTTCCACAACTGAAATTGAATATTGTCAACTTTGTAATTATTATTATCATTGCTTCTGATACTTGTTTGTTTTAACGAATTCTATACAAATGACATATAATTTATCATAAAGCAAGGAAACACTTGTTTATTCTTATTCTCCATGTTTCCAAACTCACATTTTTCTGGTGTTTTAGTCTGTTTGTTGTCATTCCTGAAGGAATGGATTCTTTCCTCTGTGACTTTTGTTGATGATGGGTCGGTGAATCAGTAGTTGAGTTGTGTCATAGTTGTTGGGCAGGTCAGTGATGCCATTCACCTTTGAGGATGAGTAGCACTTGCAAGGAATACACTTTGTCGTGGGGGAGGTTTTGTATGTGACAAACACATATCATGGAACATTTTGTAGTGTTGAGTGCCAGTTGAGCTTATCATGTCATTAAGTCATAAGGTACATCACATATTCATTGAGTCAGATCATGCTATGTCTGTCTGTGCACACAGGTTGTACATAGATTTTTCCCTGGTTGTTGTGCGTGAAGTTGGGCTGGTCATAGGCAACATAAAGTGTGGGGGACTGTGAGATCATGCATACATGTACATTGTTCTTTCATTATTTATTGGGGCACCTAAGCCTATGGGTTGGTGCATGTGAATTTCATTTCCATGGCGATGGAGTTTTGCACCTGGTGATTGAAAATGGAGAGAAAACTGTAGTAATTGTGTGATATTTTCATCTTCTTTGTCAGACTTTTCTCGTGCTGTGACTTCTTTTCCATTTCTTCCATGCATCATTCCCATCCAACACATGCACATGCAGGCATATGCTTAACAATTGCATGCGCACACACACGCGCGCACACAGGCATGCACACAACACATGCATGCATATGCCGCAAGCATTGGACACACATGCATGCATATCAATCACACGCAGAGACAAGCATGCAGACACACACATTACGTGCACTCAAATGATTTCATGCACTTATGCACGCACACACACACACACAAAAAGCATACACTGACACCAAGGAGTACTCTATGACTGACACAAAAACACACATATACATTCACATCACACCCAAACACTCTTACACATTTACATTTGGCAGATGTAATAGTGGATGTACACACATGCACAATGCACACGCAATAATATGCATGCATGCATATACACATGCATGTTTGCATGCATGCATATACACATGCATGTTTGCATGCGCTCATGCACTTTTACATATGCTTGCACAAACAATCACACACTTGCCTGTACACATGCATGCACACACCCACATACAGTACTCATGTGTGAGCATGCACCTCCTCTAGAACATGTCCTCCGTGTTTTCTTTCCCCAGTGTTGAAGTATTTGATCAAATTGCCATTGTGATAGAGATAAGTTCAAGACTGTCAACTTGTTTCATGAATATTCAATAGAAGTTTTATTTTTGGTCATGTTATGTTAAGTTTTTGAGCAGTTTATAGGCATTTTCATTTGTGCAGGTTATTCCATGCCTACTGTGTGAGCTTTCTCAATTCAGATTTTGCATTCATTCCGTATCTTGCCTGTTCCACTTGATCTGCGGTTGCTTGCTTTGGTTCCCTGCTTACAAATGAAAAGTCATTGTTTTGTAAGAAGGCAAGAAAGTGTAGAGGATTTGGGGACACAGAGGACACTCTGTAGACCAATGGAAAAAGCAAAATATTGTCTGGAGCGACATCCAACATGAAGCTCTGCTGCTTTGTAATGCAGTGGTGGTCGCGTCTCTGTGGCAACAAAGTTGCATGAGTGTAGTCTGTACGTCGCCATATCACTGGTAAGTTTCTCAAAGAGGACGGGGTGGAAATTGATGGACAGCTTTGTGCTGCATGTGGACTTTGAAGAATTAGGATACAGACGTTATGAAGTTTTCAATGTTTTAGGACTTGAAATTGGTTCCAAACCCAGTGGTAACATTGATGCCAAATGTTCTGAAGTCATGTATCATCCTGAAGGCCAGTAAAAATGTTTCCCGCTTCAGTTGCTTGCTTTGGGATCGGAGCTGCAGCACGGATCAGTTTGGCTTCCTGCTTTTGGACAAGTGCAACAAACATGTAATAGAACAGTAGAGATGTTTTCCTGGTGTTACTTGAATGAAGATGTGCAACTGTGAGTTTCTAATTAATTGAATGCTCCACTTTTTCTTCAACAGTTCCTTTACGTAGGGAATGGATGCAGTTTATGTCACTGAAGGTGCAATCCCTTCTATTAAGAATTATCAATGATATCTGATATTAATAATTAAGTGTTGCACCTTCATTAGGGGGCGGCTTTTGGAAACTTCAAAGTGTGATCTAGACCACTACAAACAAACAAAAAGTGATTGTAAAAAGAGTGCATTGAACTTTCACTGTTGATGTCCATGAGGGATCACTGACTGACCAGGGATGGGTGGGCAGTGACAAACAAAGAGGAACTGTTTCAAATGAAGCATGGTTCACACTGAAATGGAGCCTCTCTATGCTTTTTTCAAATGTTCCCAGGTAAGCTCTTGCACCCTCTAATGGAACAGCCGCAGACCTGTTCTGTAGTACTTTCCTGCACTGCAACATTGTTCTTTTCCTCTTCAAGAGCTGCAGCACCTGTGGACGAGCTCTGCTCCCCTTGCTGCCTCCATGTGCTGCTCTGGCTGTTGGCACGGTTGGTGTGACAAGTAGCAACAAGTAGCATTGTACATTTCAAGTCATGACTGGCAGTTTCTGAGGTCAAGACAAGTGTTGACTTTTGCCTTCATCTGTGCACCTCAGACTGTAGAGTGTAAATAGCTGTGTGAATGCTTAGCCTTGCTTCTGGTGGCGACTTGGTCTAGTGCAAGACTGCATCACACCCAGCAGTCTCCAGACAGTGCAAGACTGCATCACACCCAGCAGTCTCCAGACAGTGCTAGACTGCATCACACCCAGCAGTCTCCAGACAGTGCTAGACTGCATCACACCCAGCAGTCTCCAGACAGTGCAAGACTGCATCACACCCAGCAGTCTCCAGACAGTGCTAGACTGCATCACACCCAGCAGTCTCCAGACAGTGCAAGACTGCATCACACCCAGCAGTCTCCAGACAGTGCAAGACTGCATCACACCCAGCAGTCTCCAGACAGTGCTAGACTGCATCACACCCAGCAGTCTCCAGACAGTGCTAGACTGCATCACACCCAGCAGTCTCCAGACAGTGCAAGACTGCATCACACCCAGCAGTCTCCAGACAGTGCTAGACTGCATCACACCCAGCAGTCTCCAGACAGTGCAAGACTGCATCACACCCAGCAGTCTCCAGACAGTGCTAGACTGCATCACACCCAGCAGTCTCCAAACAGTGCTAGACTGCATCACACCCAGCAGTCTCCAGACAGTGCTAGACTGCTGTGACTCTCTCTCCTCCTAGTAACCTGAGTTGATGTGATGTGATAGAAATAATGGATTTTCATGAAAACAAGTATTTTGGGGGGCATTTACTCTTGCAGCACATTCAGTTGGAACATCTGCTTTGATTGGAATCAGTTTGAGTTCCTAATCCATGGTCATATGTGATTTTTATTCTCTCTTTTTTTTAATAAATAGTTGTTGTGTATCTTTTCATGCTGTTGTGGAGTAGGTTGTGTTGTACATGTTTACTGTGGCTGGCTACTCCTACACCCACCTTCCATCCCTCCTGAGTTCACGTTGGGTCTTGCCCGCCTCACGGAATGGCTGTTCTACCTTGTTGTCTTTGAAGAGGCACTTGACAGAGATAAGGGGGGGATTTGCTGATATGTGTGTGTTGTCGCAGCCGAGTTGAAGGAGTTGTGTCAGTCCGCAAAACCCCCGTACCTGGCTGCACTTTGTTGTCTGCACTCATTCTGCATGCTGCTCTGCCAAGCTGCAAGCAAGACGTTGTTGTACACTGCAGAAGTCCTGCACCAACTTGTGCATGCTGGCATCGTCTTCTCTGTTGAGGCAAAAATCAAAACTGAACCCTGTGTCAGCATCGCTACTCTGTAGTGTGGGACCCAAGCCGTCCCCTTGCCTGAGCTTGTTTGTTCCTCTCGAGACCCTTGTCCAGGTCAGCCGACCTCCTGGCCTATGCACTCCGACCTTTGCCCCTGGAGGGGGCAGGATGGCCACTGCACTGCTGCCAGTAGACTGCCGCCATGTTGGATGTAACTGCAATAAAGCAACCTTTTCTTAATTGCCTTGTCTCGACTTCTTCAGGCCTCTGTGCCATTTGAGTTAGATTGCTATACGAGTTTCCTCCAGCGTGCGCCCCCCCTTCCCCCCTCCCGCAAATCAACTACTTTAACAAGTCAGGATCTGTTGAAGCATCTGTATGCATGTATGCATCTAAAGCCATTATTATCGATACCTCCGCCAAGGAGGTTATGATTTTTCCTCAGTTTGCTTATTCGTTTGTTCGCTAGTCGGCAAAATAACTCGAAAAGTTCAATATGGATGTTCATTAAATTTGGTACAAGGTCAGGATTTCATCCAATGAACAATACATTATATTTTAAGGTTATCTGTTCACTAGTTTTGGAATCTTCTATGCATATAAAAGTGTGAGTGTGTGTGTGCGCGCACGCGTGTGCCTCTGTATGTGTGTGTGTGTGCTTGCACGCGTCCTTTTCTCCCTAAGCTTTCACCTACCACTAAAGTTGCTGGATTCAATCTTGACACGCATAATCTAGGCGCCATTAGGAAGATAACAGGCTGTCTACCTTTGTGGTAGCAACATCAGGGGCCGGTTTGTTTTCTTCAGTTGTCTTTTTAACCTGTTAGGCTGATTCCCAGTCCTTGCTTCGTGCAGGAATTTGTAGTTGTCAGGCATGGTAGAGATAAAGATGCTGAGGGCATGATGACCCCTGTCCATCACTGTGTTGGTGATCATCCGTGTATAGGGGGCTAAGTCCTGACAGGCAGAGTGCTGTCAATTGTAGTCGCGTGGCATGGCGCAGGCTGGAGCTATAGAGAGGCTCCGCTCCTCTCTACTCCATTAGCAGGACAAACTCAGTTCCTTCAGTCCATGTTTTATTAGGCCTGCAAAGCTTCGAGACCAATGTAGTCTGCCAGACTCACCCGTCTGGTCTGCCGCTATCCAAGCATATTTAGTCTCCTCATAGGGGATATACAAGCACATGACAAAATAAAAGCAAAAGGGCTTGCTTCCAAAATTCTCAGGCTCCTAATAGGATTGCCAGAACAAGGAAGGAGAGGAATGAAGGCTGGAGGAGGGCAAAGGTGATGTCCCTAACAGAAAACCATCACCCCCAACATTCCTGGAGTGGACAGCTAACAGAAACAAAAGTGGAGAAAGAGTGACAGCAGAGTCAGCTTAGGGAGAGAGCTGCTGTAACAGACAGCTTGCAGGATATACAAATGTCACAGTGCCAGGAAGGAGGGAGGGCGAGAGGAGGATCGAGGAGGAGGAGAGAGAGAGCGATTGTACCATCCTACAACTGCATTTCCAGCATGTTCACACTGATAAGGCTTAGTGGGGGGGAGGGGTGGGGGGGGGGGCAAAGCCCACCAAGCAATATGATATATTTCTGTTATATCTATCTACAACAGGAGGGAGGATATGGAGAGGTGAGAGGAAGATAATATGGGGAGAGAGAGAGAGAAGGGGGGGGGGGGGGGGGGGGGGGGGATGAGAAGGGAGGGAAGACCAGAGTAGCGGATGAACCTTACTAATTTCTGCTTCCATTCTCTGAGCAGCTAGTCATCTTATGTTATATTCCTGTGTAGCTGGTGTAGCAGTAAAGTCTGCTAGTTGGAACCATAATGAGAGATTTTATCACAAAATATATGCCATCAAACTACTGACAGCGCCGGTGTAGCTCTCAAATTGCTCTCAGGATTCTACAAATTCCTCATCTGTGGTCAACTTTCCAGAAACAGGTCATTTTTAGCAGGGGCACCCTTGGGAAAATGTTCAGCCTGTCATTCATCAGGCCACAAAGCTGCCCATCTAGAGTTGAATGCTGATAACTCCTCTGTGTGTATACATATTCATGCATTATCATCTGCAAGTGCACTCAGTACACTGCTCAACATAAATCAAAGGCAGAGACTAACTGGTAGGAGCTCTTTATTTCATTCTATGATTTGATGCATATTCAAACAAGTTTGCAAAAATAGTTCATGACATGCAATGCACATGCAAAGCAATACTGATTAAGTCCATGGCGCCACAGTGACTCAACCCCATCAACATCACTGTCATCAAACACTGGGACATTAGATCCATCCTCAACCCTGTCATCATCACTGTCATCATTGGACCCATCCTCAACCCTGTCATCATCACTGCTATCAAACACTGGGACATTGGACCCATCTTCAATCCTCTCAGCATCACTGTCATCAAACACTGGGACATTGGACCCATCTTCAACCCTCTCAGCATCACTGTCATCAAACACTGGGACATTGGACCCATCTTCAACCCTCTCAGCATCACTGTCATCAAACACTGGGACATTGGACCCATCTTCAACCCTCTCATCATGTCATCAAACATGGACATTGGACCCATCTTCAACCCTCTCATCATCACTGTCATCACTGGACCCATCTTAAACCCTCTCATCATGTCATCAAACATGGACATCTTCAACCCTGTTCTGTCATCATCATCGTTGTCAAACACTGGGACTTGGCCATCACAAGCATTGTGATCAGCTGATGCATGACCAACAAGACTCTGGAGACAACAAAGGCGATGAGAGGTGTGGTACAATCCTCTGACAAGCCAGCTGCACATCAGCACTCTGGAGCAGTTAGTGGCTTGAGAACAAGGATTGCCAGGCCCTGCCATGCAGCAACTAGGAATGAACATATCCACACACAGACTCACTATGGAAACCAACCCCAGTGATGATGATGATGATGATGATGATGATGATGATGATGATGATGATGTTGATGATGATGATGATGACGATGATGATGTACATGTAATTGTTATGTTGAGATTCTTGACAAATGCCAGAGCTCCATATGCATCGATACAAACTTGCGTTAAAATGTCGTGGTTTGCCTGTCATGCTGCGTAGCAGTGTTGAAGAACACATCTTGACTTCTTACTGTTGCCGTGTCTGTTGGCAGGAAAGACAAGGTGATGAGTCTTTTGGCTACTAAAGGCACTGCCACCATGCTGTGGCGCTTGCAGTGGCAGGAAGTGGACACGGGGCCAGCAGCACCAAGCAGTCTCAGCAGACACTGCTCAGCAGTTCAATAACACTATTTCATAGCAATACACCTCACAAGGTGTGTGTGTATGTGTCCACAGACATGTGCAAGCACATGTGTCTGTGGATGTGAGATACACATATATGCAACAGTGAGTGTGTGTGTGTGCAAGTGTGTGTGTGTGTAAGACCACATGAATAGTACCTGTCTCAGGTCCAGACCAACAGGCCAACACAGCACTGATACTGGGTAAGTTTCTACCAGGTCGACTGTTGCTTCCCATTCACATATGAATGTTGCAAGCATGTTGCAAACGATCAGCCCAGCAAACCAAATCTGTCCAAGAACCACGGTGTGGAGAATCGTTCAAGAAAACAGCAGTCACTGGGATGAGGAGAGACAAAGGTAAGCTTTTGTCGTGATCAATGGGCAGAGGAGCAGACTGACGACTGCCACAGGTTTGAAGGAGTGGAAGGTGGAAACCTCTAGCTCAGGCGGCAAGCTGCACTCTACAAGTGACCAGACGGACAGAGCCCTGTAGACACACAGAGCTAAATAAAGATGACCATCCACAGATCAAGGCACTGCTGCAGAACACGCAAGAATAACTGTGTCCGAGTTGAACAGACACGATGCTCAGTGATTCCACACTTCAAGTCTGTGTCCGAGTGGAACAGACACGATGCTCAGTGATTCCACACTTCAAGTTCAACAGTGACGGCTGGTACCGGTAACAAGAATCACTTTCTGTCTAAACTGAACAAATGCGATGCTAAACACTGCCTCACATCCACTTCAGCACTGATTGCTGGTAACAAGATCACTGTGTGTGTTTGAACTTAAACAAGATGCTCAGCAAATTTAATAGTGACTGTTTAAAAAGAATAACTGTCTGTCTGAATAAACAAGATGCCCAGCCCTGCCTCACATCCAATTCAACGGTGACCACTACAATTTTGATTTCTGATACCAGACAACAAAAAGGAAAGGCACATCAAAATTAATTTTAACAAAATATCAACCATGATATCAAATACACTTGACTATTTATACTCAGCACATGCTTGCTCCTACGCTGAATTACAGTGATTACATCTTGCACCTGAAATTTGAATATTTTCAAAGAACTTCTTTCCCTATTTTATGTTCTGATATGAGCATTTTCAGACCTGGAACTACCTTCAACTGCATAGAGAGAACTAGCTAGGCATACATAGCCGCAGGTGTAAACGATGCCAGCTGTTTGATTAGATTGGAACTAAGGCTGTTTGATTAGATTGGAACTAAGGCTGTTTGATTAGATTGGAACTAAGCACTCACAGAATTTTCCTCCACCCCAGACAATATTCACAACGATTACGGGCAGTGTTACTTCAGCATTCTAATCCACCACCAAAAAGTCACCCTCTCATAAAAATTCCAAGCAAGAAAGAGCAGAATGAAACAACAACTCTAGAGAGATTAATTGGTCACTAGAAGAACACAAAACAGAGGGAATTAATAAGTAACTTTTGCTGCCGTCACCTATGCAAATACATACATGTACTTCAGAACAATTTTCAAAATCCACATTGTTGCTCTGAAAATCCTTTGTAAAGCTGATGGGAAGCCACCAAATTCAACTGCAGTGGTCAGTCTCATCTACATTCACCCACTTAAAACTGGCAACAAGCAGCCGCGTCCTAATCACAGAATGCAGTGGAATGTTGTTTTCTGGAGGCACAACACCATGGAGTCATTCTCATCACATGCACACTGATACACATACTCAGTATGAGACATCAAATCCCAAGGATTTTTATCAGACTTTCTTTGGTCATCAACATCACTTCTAACACAGCTCCAGCCTTCAACGTCAATACTGAACAAGTGGATCACAGGGAGCCATGATCCTCTCAAGCAGCTGCAGCGGATAATCTATCACAGTGACTTTGTAGAAAAAGAAGCAAGGAGACTTTTTCTTCTTTTTTCTATGTCAACGAGTCCAACACCGGCCTCCTTTTTCAAGTGACTTTGTGTCAAACATACTCCCATCAGCTCATTCTGTACCTCAACTGACACCAGCAACATCTTTACACACACAAGTTCTACTTCAGGTCAGCTTTATTAAGATTTGTCAAGACTTCAGATGGGCACATTTTCTCACAGACTTCCTGTGTGTTTGAGACCACTCAAACTCCTTTCTCCAAGGTGCTTGCTTTATGCCCAGGATAAAATGTCTCAGCAGATGAGATGGAGAAACCAAGCCTTCTTGCTGTAAGTGGTGGTGCACTAACACCAAAGCAGTGACTGCTGTCTGTCTGCCAGACAACAAGCAACTATTGCACGCACTGCTGAATTAGTCAAGTTTACCTACTTACAGCAGCAAAACGCATCCATGCAACTATCAGAGCCTCCTTCCAGTCCCATGATGATCTGGGTGACCTGGCGGCATTCAAAAACTGCACATCCACATCATTCCACTAAACAACAACAGTAATGGCTTTAACTTCCATCGTCTGACCAGAGACCATCCAATATCAACCTTGGAGCGTGGACAGCACAGCTTGACAAGCATAACCATGAGTCCTTGATCAATGACCAGATCCCACCAAACAAAGCCATCCTGGAGATCCCATTCAGCCATAGGGAAACCAACGTCATCGGTGTTACATAGAGTTACTGGGAGCAACACCGCCATGCAGTGTGACCATCATGCTTCAGGCCAGCAAGAAGAGCATGCACTTCCAGCCACAGACAGCAGTCATTACACCCGAGCAGCACAGAAAGGCCTGTGACTGTGTTGAGGTTTTCCACTCTAAAGTGTCCCCACTGCCTCTACTGGCTTGACACCGCAGTGACAGAGGGAGGGAGCATGCAGCAGTGATGCAGATGAAGGGTCACAGTCAAGGACTGCGTGGGTGTGCATTTGCATGTAACAGTCATCTCAGCCTTCGCATGAAATGCTGCGTTTCAGCAATTCTGGAGTGATTTGCCTCCAGCAGACATCAAGTGACAGTCTAAGGAGGTGAAACAAAACTCCTGTCAAGGAAGTAAAGTGTTTGCTATTCCTGGCTCGGCTCCACTCACTGAACACTGAGGGCTGAGACTGAGGGAAGCAGCAAGCAAGGCGAGATGGCACATTGACATGACAAGCGAAAGCACAGTGCACCACTTGGTGTGCGGCAGTGAGCACCGTGTGCATTCCACCACTGCCATGGGTGGCGTTGAAAGTGGGATCTGGTGCAGCATGCATGTCTCAGTGCTCACACATCATCTCCCTTGTGGCAACATCCATTTCATCACTGAGTCAGCACTGGCGTGGCAGTGTCCAAATCACTGGGAGCAAGAAATCTCCATGCTCTTGTGTGAGTAGAAGCAGGAGGCGATGCCATCTCAACAATGCTACAGCTCCCCAGCACAAGTCTGGATCAGTGAACTACGCTGGACACAAGTCTTGTTGCCATGGCAACATCCCTTCATCAACATCAGCCTTTGTAGTTGTCTTGGAGCCAGCGCAGCACTTCCTGCAGGCCTTGCCCTGTGCGGGCACTGGTCTCCAGCACCGTGATGTGCTGTGAGGCGTGGGCCAGCGTCTCCGACAGTCGAAACACCGTCTCCTGCTCTGCCTTGTTCATGGCCATGGGCAGATCCCTGTGGAGGGACAAGAGAGGCCATGGTCACACTGATGGGAAACATGTTGTCAGCCTCAGTAGCAGTGACACACACATATATATAAGGTCAAGGTCATCCAAGGTCATGCAACACAAAGCTGTTAATTCAAGACATAGGAAGCACAATGATGCTTATTGGCACTTTCTACCATGAGATATGGTCACTTTTAGTGGTTCACTATCCCATTTTGGTCACATTTCATAAAGGTCAATGTGACCTTGACCTTGATGATATGTGACTAAATGTGTCTCATGATGAAAGTATAACATGCGTACTACAATGTTAAGAAGTTTGGAAGAGTTATCTTCCATAGTTCAGGGTCAAGGTCACTTCAAAATATGTATACAATCCAAATTTAAAGAGCTCCTGTGACCTTGACCTTGAAGCAAGGTCAAGTTACTGTGTATGTTTTTTGACGCATTAGGGGAGTTCAGAAGGCGCAGTGCTTCAAAGCGCTTACTCAGCGCTGCACGTGATTCACTCCTGAACGGCCAATTTGGGGCGTTCTTCACTCAGCGCTGAGCAGCGCTGTGAATCACCAATCCGACGTGCAGCAGGATGATTTTGCATCATTTCAAAATGGCGTCTTCGATCCCGCACTGGCCGTCGACGCGTAAAATAACCCTCAGAAACATCATTTTGGGACTGCAACGGGCTTTATTTGCCCCAAGCGCTCTGTATGTGCAAGTAATGGCAAGTAAGGATGACACAGTAGTGGATTTTATTCATGCAGAATACATGTAAACGTGCATAAACGATGTCTGTGGCAAAGAAAATACTTTCTTCGCGTCTATCAACACAACATGGGGCGCAGAAGATTTACCTCCCCTTTAACAAGTGAAGCGCTGCACTACATCTTAGGCGTTCAGGAGTGGCAAAGAGCGCTCAATTGCCAACATGAAGCGCTCATGCAGCGCTGAGTACTTCTGAACA